>JASDQU010100944.1:852004-868562 GCA_032191745.1 Picea mariana | reverse complement strand
GATTTTCACAAGGCACATTTTCACAAAGCACATCTTATATGGGATACTCTCTAGGTTTACCCTCAAACATTGGGATGTCAGAGGGATTTTTATTTGGAATATTGGGCTAATTGGTATCATGGAAGATAAGATCATTGATTAACTTGGTCAAATCATGGAGATTTAACCCTTCCATAAAAGTCACAAAAGGTTGGTTGGCATTGGCTCCAATATTGGTTCCAATATTAGTTCCAACTATGGTGGAACTTGGTTTGGAGGAAGATGAAGGAACATAAGGGGTAGAAATGGGTTCAGAACTACATGTACCAACACCCATCTATATCCGAATTCAAGCAGCTCCATCCTATAAAGAGAAATGGATCTATCCTATAAGATAACTGGATTCACTCAAACAAAACCTAGTCTATGGATAAGAGCCTTCCAATCAACAAAAAATATAGGTAGTAAGGGTCCCCATGTGGATGAGTGAAGGTACATAAGAGACAATTATAACTTGGAGACGTCAGGTGATAAAATCCCAATTCCTTGAAGAAATCTATCTTAGGTGTCCCCCCTATCTTAGGTGTTACCAAGCATACACCAAGCATACACCAAACATACACCAAGCATAATACTTATCTTAGGTGTTACCAATCATACACAAAGCATAATACTTATCTTAGTTTTATCTTGGTGGCATGAACCAAGCATACAATTTAAGGTGTGGGATGTGTGCAGGTGTGGTGTGACTAACTTGAAATGAAAATTCTTGCAAACGAAAGTAAATTACAATTAGTTGAAATTTAAACTATTGATAAAGTAAGTAACCAAGATAAGTACTAAATTAAATGATTTTTTCTTTATCTAAGTTACCCTTCAAATATGAAATGTACTTGCGAATATTTAGAATCCAATCCTTAGGGGGTTTTCTTCTCAATCCTTATGAATTTATTGAAGAAAATACCTAAGCCACAACAAAAGAGTCCAAAAATAAACCTACAGGTCCTAAAGAACACTTAAAAATATGGAACAAAAACCTAAAAATTTAAAAATTGATTTTTGAGAGCCCTTGCAGAAACTCACCTAGAAAGTTGTGTTGGCAATGCAGATTGTGCCCCCTATTCCTATGTCATTCAATGTAGATAACATGCCAAAAAAAGTTTTGTTCAATGAAAATAACATGCCAAAAATTGTGTTGGTCAATGCACTTAATGATCCCCCAAAATGCATTGGCACCTAAGGGTTCCCGGATAGTTGTGAGCTAGTCTATGAGGCAAATATGAGTGGTTTTTGACATTTGTTTCCTGAAAACATTGCACATAAAGTATGCATGAKCTATATCAATATGGTGGGGATGGAGAAATAGAAATAAAATAATATGGGAAGGACCAAATGACTGTTGTAAGCAAGGAATTCTCACCTAATGATCATATGGTTAACAAAGCGAGGAATTTTGACCCATAGAAAAGGTAACTTAGATCACCTACAATCTTGTTTTCCACCAAAGATCACACCACGGTGAACAAATCAATCACTGGGAACAAATCAATGACTCCACATGATGAATTGATGATGGAAGAAAGTGGGCATGATAATTTGTATAAGAAATTTGGAGAATGATAATTTTGAAGGTGCTAGGCCTATTGTTACACACCACAGCGAGATCACCTCTCATTGACAATTAGTGTATTGATCCCTTTTAGTTTTGGGTTGATAATTCAAGGCTAGGAATGACCAGGCCCACATCAAGTGAAGGAAGAAAATTAATAAGGTACATGTGTTGTCCCATTCCATGTCAACAACAATGCATCCATTCACTGGGAACAATTCAATGACTCCACTAAATTAGGGTTTATGGTTTACATGGTGAATTGATGATGGAAGAAAGTGGGTGTGTGAGTCAAATTTGAGTCCATAAACCCTCTCATATTTTTAAGGCATGCGAATAGTCTATCCATGTCAAATTTCAATGCATTCAGAAACAGTTTGAAAAAATTTCAATGTTGGCCCCATTCACAGGTCACTGTTGCTCGTGTCTAGTCCTAGTACAATTTCCTTGTAAAATTTGTATAAGATATTTGGAGAATGATAGTTTTGAAGGTGCTAGGCCTATTCCTACACACCACGACAAGATCACCTCTCATTAACAGTCGGTGTATTGATCCCTTTTAGTTTTGAGTTATTAGTATTTTCAATTGCACGCACCTTTCAATCTAGTCAAAGTTGATCAATTAATGTCTCTTGTTACTGTGGGGCTATAAAGCCTCATGATCCCAATGACCACATGCCTCCAACATTTTGATATAATGCTCATTGGGTGACAACATTTATGAAGGGTGACGACTAAGACTAGGGGCAACTTTCAATTCAAGGCTAGGAATGACCAGGCCCAGATCAAGTGAAGGAATAAAATTAAGAAGGTACATGTGTTGTCCCATTCCATGTCAACAACACCGCATCCATTCACTGGGAACAAATTGATGACTCCATTAAATTAGGATTCATGCTTTACATGACGAATTGATGATGGAAGAAAGTGGGTGTGTGAGTCAAATTTGATTCCAGAAACCCTCCCATATCGTTAAGGCATGTGAATATTCTATCCATGTCAAATTTGAATGTAATCAGAAACAATTTGAAAAAAATTCAACGTTGGCCCCATTCACAGGTCACTGTTTCCCGTGTCTAGTCCTAGTACAGTTTCCTTGTAAACCTTTTATAATATATTTGGAGAATGATAATTTTGAAGGTGCTAGGCCTATTCCTACACACCACGATGAGATCACCTCTCATTGTCAGTCGGTGTATTGATCCCTTTTAATTTTGGGTTGTTAGTATTTTCAATTGCACACACCTTTCAATCTAGTCAAAGTTGATCAATTAATTTCTCTTGTTACTATGGGGTTATAAAGCCTCATGATCCCAAACCACATGCCTCCAACCTTCTGATATAATGATCATTGGGTGACAACATTTATGAAGGGTGACGACTAAGACTAGGGGAAACTTTCAATTCAAGGCTAGAAATGAGCAGGCCCACATCAAGTGAAGGAATAAAATTAAGAAGGTACATGTGTTGTCCCATTCCATGTCAACAAAAATGCATCCATTCACTAGGAACAAATCGATGACTCCACTAAATTAGGGTTTATGGTTTACATGATGAATTGATGATGGAAAAAAGTGGGCGTGTGAGTCAAATTTGAGTCCACAAACCCTCCCATATCGTTAAGGCATGCAGATAGTCTATCCATGTCAAATTTCAATGCATTCAGAAACAGTTTGAAAAAATTTCAACGTTGGCCCCATTCACAGGTCACTGTTGCCCGTGTCTAGTCCTAGTACAATTTCCTTGTAAAATTTGTATAAGATATTTGGATAATGATAATGATGAATTGATGATGGACATACCTATATCATTGGTATGATTAGGCTCAATCGCGCAGAGATCCTCTGGATTTCNCCCCCCCCCCCCCCCCTCACATCACTCTCAATTTCCCCATATTACCTAATTTGAAATTCTAAATAACATGTATCATATACTATATTATACAAAATAAAAACATATAAAGATCATATAAAAGATATAGACACATATCTCTTCTTTTCAACAATTAAATATCAGTCATCTTCTTCTTCATCCAGCTCAACATCTCTATCAGGATCTGGTTCAGAATTGATATTGGTGAAAGGATCATTCCTATCAACATCATCATCAAAGTCATTTTCGCTACTATATTTATCGATATCGTCAATGAGATCGTCATCTCCTACATTTGGATGATCAACTTATTCAACATCTTCGTCTAACACATCAACTACATGAGCCACCTGCTCTTGATTTGCATAATCATGATCTTCTTCCTCATTATTATATTCATCCTCGACTACATGATTGTACTTTACTGGTCTTCCTCTTGGATCATATCTAACAATGTATGACCAACCTGCTTTACTAGGTACCTGTGAGTAAAATACTTGCTCACATTGACTTGAAAGAACATAAGGCTTTGTACCCAGTTCAAATGCCCTTGTATTAACCATGGTAAATCCATTATCATGCTCAATAAAAATTATTTTAGGATCACGTTCATGCATCCATAGCCTGTACCATTTAACCTAAAAAAAAGTTGTTTTAAAGGAATTAAAATCAAACTCAATTATATCCTCCAAATGGCCATAGTACCTATTCTCAGTTTCTTCTAGATTTCTGTCACTTCTAGAGGAAATTTTGGTGACCTTAAACACTACAGTTATCCCACAATCTGAGGCCCTTGACCAATTTTTTGGAGTTTCTTGGTCACGTTGACCTATTTTGGGACTTTGACAACCTCTCGAAGGAGGAGCGCAAGACAAAGCGGAGATCACTGGATCTTTGCCCACTTTTGGGTCCTTTTTGGGTTTTTGGGATTATGTAATGGGATTGGGATGTCGACCCATGGGTTTACCCATGTTTAGGCCTATTTTGTATGTATATACAGATGTCTAGGCCATATAGATAAGTAGTGAAATTGACATCTATGTGATGTAGGCTAAGTGATAAGAGTTGAATCTATGTGATCAAGGCTTTGTGCATCCTATGTAAGAATTGTAGAGCTGAGTGCAAGTCCCTATGAGAAACTATAGAAGGCTTTGTGATGTAGTGCAAGGAAGAAGGGTCTAGCGAGCTGAACAGATCTTCTGTCCTATGCGGAGTAAGGGTTTTGATGGCTTTGTGCATGTAACCGATTGACAGAAGAATATAAAGAAGAAGAGTTGGTGGACATAGCCCCAGGAGAGGGGTGAACCACGTAAACACTGTGTTATGATGCTTTGTGCCTATCTTAATGAGTTTATGTCTTATTTTGATAATTGCTTGGATATAGTTGGATAGATCTACTTGCTTTGTGCTTATCATATGTGAGAATGTTAGATCTGATCTAGATAGTCATGCTTAGTGCTTGATATGCTCATTCTGATCCATTTGTATATGATAAGTGATTGAATACTATATATTGATGTGAATACTGCGAAGCTCTATTGTATCAACGAAGTGAATATTGATTACATATTAAGGAACTAATGGTACTAAGAGTTGTATTAAGTATTATAATCACAGATCTGTGTCCCAGCTAAGGTTGTAGAGACTTGAGTCCTGTAACCACCCTCGCCTCTACCTCGGGTGAGACTTCATCTGCTTCACAAGTTTTGTCGAAAGGGCCAGTAGTTAGGGTTTTGTTGGTGCCCTATTGTAGCATTGAACCCTGGGTCTTCCCCTATGCCAACACTTAACATCCTAGTAAGGTCTCCCAAATGTCGCTTCGCGCATGACGTCACGTGAGTAAATCCTCATAGATTCAAGGACACGAAACGTATATAATTTTTTATAAAGTATAATTGATATAGATATATGAAGAAAAAAACCTAAGAGTAAGTGTTTGTAGTAAAGAATGAAGGATACAAGGAATGTTTACCATAGCCTTTATTCTAAGAATATATAACATCATCATGGTATGACATCACGATGACCACTTTGATGTCATGTCCTTATCCGAATCAGATATATTAGTTTCAAGAAGTCACTTCATTCCCCCTGGAGGGGCATTAGGTACAATTGTCATATTTGAGAAGGAAAACCCAATATCAATGGCCTCTACTCCATCATTCGAGGGAGGACAAGGTTCCCCAATCAACTCTTCTAGGAAGACTATATCAATTTTTTTAAAGTCAATGGTTGTTGATTTTCCTTAGCAAGAGAAACTTCATCATTTGACAATGGTTTCTTAGGAAAATTCCTATTTTTTTATTTGGATTTGGTCCCTTTTTCCCTTGAAGGATGAGCTCATGCATGGGGATAAATATCATGTAGATGTACTGTAAGTTGATGAATTCAAAACTAGAATGTTGTGTTCTCATAATTCAAAAAATGAATCCACCTAAAACATTCATTTGAGGGTCATTTTATCTGGAAGACTCTTACTCAGGTCTATTTCAACATATATGTAGGTGTATGTACACAATCTTGTTATAAATATCCAAAATTTCTTTTATGTAACTGGCCAATGTATTCTCAATATCCTCAAAATTTGATATAATATACCATTAAGAATGAAATGGAAAATTTGGGAAGTGTACCCAAAGTGTCATTCTAGTAATTGACATAGAGTTAGGATCAAAATTTGGAAATCAAGGAGATATAAAAAAGCCCCACTGATATAATGATAAGTCAGGTAAGTCCTAAAATTCTGATTCTATCCATGCTCAGGCCACCTATGTTTTGGCCCCTGTTCCCACTGATATAATGACAAGTCAGGTAAGTCCTGAAATTCTAACTCTATCCATGCTCAGGCCACCTATGTTTTGGCCCCTGTTCCCACTTATATAATGATAATTCAAGTAAGGCACAAAGTTCTGACTCCATCCATGCTCAGGCCACCTATGTTTTGGCCCCTGTTCCCACTGATGCAATGATAAGTTAGGCAAGGCCCAAAATTCTGGTATCCATGCTCAGGCCACCTATGTTTTGGCCCTTGTTCCCACTGATATAATGATAAGTCAGGTAATTCATGAAATTCTGACTCTATCCATGCTCAGGCCACCTATGTTTTGGCCCCTGTTCCCACTGATATAATGATAAGTCAGGTAAGGCCCAAAATTCTAACTCTATCCATGCTCAGGACACTTATGTTTTGGCCCCTATTCCCACTAATGTAATGATAAGTCATGTAAGTACTGAAATTCTAACTCTATCCATGCTCAGGACACCTATGTTTTGGACCCTGTTCCCACTGATATAATGATAAGTTAGGTAAGGCCTGAATTTTTGACTCTATCCATGCTCATGCCACCTATGTTTTGGCCCCTGTTCTCACTGATACAATGATAAGTCAGGAAAGGCTTGAAATTCTTCTATCCATGCTCAGGCCACCTATTTTCTGGCTCATGTTCCCACTGATATAATGATAAGTCAGTTAAGTCCCAAAATTTTGACTCTATCCATGCTCAACCACCTATGTTTTGGCTCTTGTTCCCACTGATATAATGATAAGTCAGGTAAGGCCCGAAATTATGACTCTATCCATGCTCAAGCCACCTATGTTTTGGCCCCTAGTCCCACTAATATAATGATAAGTCAGGTAAGCCCTGAAATTCTGACTCTATCCATGCTCAAGACACCTATTCTGACTCTTCACTCTATAGTTATATTCTCGAAAGGAAGTCCCTGAAATTTGAATATGGATTTCATTTATCTTGTTGATATTGACATCCTTTTGTATGAGATGGTCAATGGCAATGGTTAGTGTGACCTAGAAGGTAGATTGAAAACATTATGGGTTAAAAACAATTGATCAATGTATTGTCATATAAGCTGCATATCAATAAAAATTTAGCTGATTTACCAAAAGAATGAATTTATGTATTTGCAAAAACTTTTTTATAAATATTTTTTTTCACCAAATTTCATCTCATTTTTTAAATATCTCCACCTTTCATTAATATTGGTGTAGAGGATAACAATCAAAAACTAAACCCAATTAACACCCAAATTTCTATTTTTACCACTTACTAGTAATAGGTTTGTGTGGAAAGTGACCAAACACTCTTATAATAACGAGTAAAACAACCAATCAATTAAAATTCCATTATTTCTTACTAATGACAAATCCTTATATTGTTGGTTGGTTTGCCAAAATTATTCTACTTCTTCAAATGGCATGAACTAGGGAAGAAAATGTTTTTTGGGATGGAAATGTGGTCTATATATTAACATAGTCAAGAGAAGTATTACAGAGGCATGTGAGAATATCACCTTAAGTGTGCTAAAGATGACCTTGAGTCCTCTCTTCGGGATCCTACTTCACTTTAGGTTCTTTAATCTAACAACATTTTTAGGATTCCTTCCATCCTCATTTTGACAACTTAACTATAGGTTCCCTTGAATCCTCTCCTTGGGCTCCTACTTGAATTTAGGTTCTTTTTATGTAACAACATTTTAGGTTTCCTTCCATCCTCATTTTGACAACGTAACCATAGGTGATGGCAATATAGAGATAGAACTTCAACAATATAATGATAGGGCAATGAAGACGTGGGATTGGTGCAAGTGGACAAATTCATCCTAGGGAAGTACTAGGGGGTGAAAATGCGAAGACGAGTAACACTTTTTTTAAAGAAGCTTGTGAAGAAATATGATATTTATTGTTTCAATCAAGAAAATAGTCATTGAAATATCTTGATTGAAAGTTAAATAATCTTTCGGATAAGAGTTAAAATTCTTGGTCGAAAAATTTTAAAATGTCTCAACAAAGAGTTTGCCTATGTTTACCTCAAGTTAAAAAATTCTTGTTTGAGAGTTTGGGTGGATTATAAAAACTCCAAGTTGAAATTTAAATGTCTTAGACTAGAGCTTTTGTTTGACCGTTATTTAAAACTCTTGATTACATAACAAAGTTTTTATTGACTAGGATTACCATTTTTAATTTATGGAGAGATATTTATTTGTTTAATTAGGATTACCTATCAAATGGAGAGATGGTTATTTGTTATATTTAGGTCACTTTGTTGAAGACGAGAATGGTTATAACCAAAAATCGTCTCTCTTGAGACGAACTTTTGAGATAGGAAAATTTTTTGTGGCAATAGCGACGAACTTTCGTGGCAATAACGATGAACTTTTGTGGCAACAATGACGAAAATCCCACCCAAATTAAAAAACCTATTTGTGGCAATAGAGACGGAATTTCATGGAAATAGAGATGAAAATCCCGCCCAATTTAAAAAATTATGAAAATCATGGAAACATGGAAAAATTTCATGGAATAATCCTCCCATATGTAGTAGTGTCATAGGGAGAAGGCCATCGCCTAGGGAGCCTAATGTTATCACATAATATTGTAAGGGGGTGTTTTTCTAAGGAATGGCCCCTTTTGGCGAAAAAATGGCAAAAAGTGGGTCAAAAACCCACTTATCCTAAGATTGGAGTGCAAGAGTGCGTTGTGCTAAGTAGCCAATAGATCTGGGCGGCCAAACTCTGTGCNCCCCCCCCCCACTAACGTGGTGCCCTATCCTCACGTCAAAAATCTATCTTCCACTCTACCTCTCCCCTCTGCTTGCCGTAGATACCGCTCCCTTCCCACCTATTCTCCACTTACCGCTAGGCCATAGCCCCTTATCACTCCCACCTATCATCTCTCACCAAGTATCCTACCACTCATGTCCTCCCTGGCAGATGATCCCATCCTGTCTGCTGCCGCAACCTCACATCTACCCCCACATCATCGCCCCATGCCACTCCACCTCTTACCTATCCCAGCGCAGTGATCACACCTTCCACCACCCACACTTTCCATGTCACCCTCCACCTGTCTCACCTGATCAGATGGGCGCTCCTCATCTCACCTTCACGACGTTGGCGTCATCATCCCTGCCAAGAGTCTCGACCATGTCCACCAACTGGGTCCCCTTGTAGCAGTCCAACGAAGCAACAACGACCAAGGGAAGGTCACCACATTGTCCAAGAGCAGAGTTGAATTGGGCCTCTTTGATTTCTAGGTAGAAGTTAATGCAAATAAGGAAGGTGGGTGAGACATCGTCTCCTCCCATAAATAGAAGGCCAGTAAGGGACAAAGCGTAGAGGCAGGTTGTCAGGCAAAACTGACAGAGATCACGTCTGATAGAAGACTGCATGGATAGTATGACCGATGTCTGCATGAGAAACCTGACAGAGAGACTCATCAACACAAAGCCTTGAATACATGACATGATCTCATTCCAGGCATCCGAGCTAGTTCTAAGTATATGTAGGCATTTTTTCCATTTTTGTTGGTATTGATGGTAGAGATAAGATCCAAATTGTAAAGTTTTGATGAAGCACTGGTTTTCTTGGTTATGCATTTGTATCTTAGACTTCATGTTTAATGAAAGTCAACTTATTTCCATATCTCTGTAAACAATTGTGTTAAAACACTCAGAATTGGAGGATCCAATCAAGGGTACTTGTGTTGTTGTGATGTATGTTTGATCATAACAATATTATGACCAGTTTTTAGTAGTCTTCTGTGTTGTATTTTCCTCCTCACACTGAGTAGCTCAGAATTGGAGGATCCAGTCGAGTTGAATAGCCATGGCGATGTAGGTTCTATCATTGTGTTACTGTAACTATGTCATCCAAGAACATTTCAGTGTTTTTTTTTTCTTCTCCGAGTTGCTGGAAGGCCTGATGCCCACAATAGTCTTGGTCACCATTCTCACCAAATATTCCCTCTGCTCATTTTAAACTCAGCTTACTGATGAAAGTTAGATCAAGACCTCACTTATTCATGCATAGCCTGGTCCGAGATTCTAAGTTAAAACGATATTGTTCTAGGTTTACTCCCATTCGGTCACCCTTTATAAACAGCCAGTGACATATAAACTAATGGGTATTAGGCTTACTCCTATTCCAATCCAAGAGTGACTTCTGGTGCTAACACATGCAATATTATGATATATGAAATATAAGAATACTACACCTACACTATTATGGTATATGAAATATCAAAATACTACACTTGCGGGTTAGACGAGAACATTGGCAGAGATAAGGAAAGTATTGCAGAAATGATTCCAAAAGCCTAAGTCTCAGTCACAGTGCATTACAAAGCTGAAGGAAATTAAGTAGATAGTAAATGAATCAGTATGGGACTATGATAAAAGGTTTAAGATATTGAAATATTGGTTAACATTCCAGATTATAGATGAACAATGAAAAGAATGGTTTATCACATGCTTATTTCCACATATAAGCTTCCCTTTGATGTAGAAGAATATTGTGATGCATTCAGAAGATATGGAAATTGCGATGAAATCGGTAGCATCCCCTRTAGGAAAAAATAATGTGGGGATGGATCAAGTCTAGTCACAACTGGCTGCACTGACTATTCAATTACAAGAAATTATGAAAGGAAAAGAAAAATGAGAGGGAKTCTCATGTATAACCTGTAGAACAAAGGGTCATCATAAATATGAATGTCCAACATTCTAGAAATACTTGAATACAAGAGCCCCAAATCCATTAGAGTTATGTTGTGAAATTTGCAAGACGGTTGGTCACCAACCTCATAATTGTCCATTGATGCAAAAATACCAGAGCATTGCAAGGAGTTTGTTTTTTAGTTTCTATAAGTCCATCGAACAAAAAAAGAAATATTTTCTCACATTTTAATTGATGAGAGAGCGCACTACATATGATTATAGATTCCAAGGTGAAGAAATATAAAGGGGAGTTTCATTGTTTAATACTCCCAGAGGAGGTTATAATCAAGGAGGAAGACGAGGCTTCCAAGGCTGAGTACAAGAAGGATTTGGTTGAGTAAGAGGACCTATTATATGTTACAATTGTAATAAACCTAGAAATTTGGCTAGATACTCTCTGAATCCATGCACGACATGTACGTATTGAAAAGAACTAGAACATGTGACAAAATATTTCCCATGGTTGTGTTGGATCATGTTGTCATTGATGCCAATGGTTTGATTATTAGGGAGATTTTTGGGTCATATGTAAATGGTTTGGTTTGATTGATGTCATTGATTGATGTCAAGTAATTGATATGATGCCCTTGATGAGAATCATATATGTCCAAGTGGAAACCAATCGATAAAGATGGATCATTTCTATGATGCATTGATGAAGATGGATCAATGAGTTGTCATTGATACATGATGCATAGTTGATATATATGATGCAGTGGTGAATTGATGCAAAGATGAATCATTATTGTCTTATCATAGTTGATAAGGTGCACAAATGGATGAACTCCAAAGTGGTCCCCTTATGGTGAAAGCCCTCACGGGAAGACGCTTTACGGATTGAGTTATCCTAGGAGAATGGTTGGAGAACCCATGCTAGTATGTGGAATAATGAGATTAAGATCAATGAAGTTGTTGGTGAATCTATCCTAGATGGATAGTGCTTGTCATGCCATTTCCGGTGGTATGTGGAATATCACATAACTCCTCACGGTTTGAGAGTTATGGCCTTATGAAGTTGGAGGACCCCCATATGATGGCTTGAAGCCCCAAAAGTTCAAAGAAGTAAAAGTTCTTGAAAAGAAGAAATCATTATTTAAATGATAAAGTAAACTAAAAAAATCAAGAAAGATTATTTAAATGATAAAATGAAGTGACAAAATCAAGAAAGAATATTTAAATAATAAAGTATTGGAGCACTTTCTATTCATGGAAAGTGGTTAACCCTAAAATAAGGAAAATAGGTTAAGTGACCTAGAAATGGGTTAAGTAACCTAAAAATGGGTTAAGTGACCTAGAAGATGAAAGTATAAATAAGAAGCTAGGATCTCTTGTGAAATGTACATTTGGTAAGAATCCTTTTTGTGGATCAATGGAGAGCTTCTTGGTAATATCTTTTGGAGTATTGATGGAGATCTTTGTGAGAGAATCTTATTGGTGTGGAAATTTTGAGCATGATTGAAGATCTATTCTAAGGAAGAGAGCGAGATAAGGATCTCATGGATGCATCAAAGTTTTGGCAATGTCAGAGATCTTGACGGCGAAAGTCTCAGAGTCACAGAAAACCCTATTTTATGATGCCCACGCGGGTTGTCTGTGTATAGGGTGCGTGTACACATGGGCTGGCTGTGTATAGGGTGAGTGTACATGTGGGCTGACTATGTACAGAGAGCGTGGACTGAATAAAATCATGGAGATTTTTGTTTGAGCTGGTGCCAAGCTCTTGGATGATGAGGCAGGTTCTAGATCTACATTCTATGGCCTCAGATCTATCACTAAGACACTGGTATGGTTACATTATTATCTTGATAAATGCTATTGTTTGATATGTTGGGAATGCTTAGAGAATTCTTGGTATGGCTTCTATGATGCGGCTCAATTTGGTTGGTTTGATGGATGGAGTGAGCAACACTCTTGTGATTCTGTAGTGACATGATTGCTATGGTACACTAGTTGTTTATACATGATTGAGATAGCATTCATATTGATTTGTTGTGGAGCATGAGCAAGCTATTGGAGAGCTTGGATGTATTGTAACTGGCTATGGGTTAGTTTGGACAGTGGAAGATAGAAGAGAAAGTGATTGCAGGTTGTAGAGGATCTGAGCATGTAAAGCAAAGCAAAACCCTAAGTGCTCAAGAGCATATGCTTGTTGCATTATATACTGGTCGCGTTCACACGCGGGCTGTAGTGAGCCAAAGCACGTGCACACGCAGGCTGCACTACTGATAGGTCACGTACCTATTGACATATTGATATCTGTTGAAGATTGTTGCCTCATCTCAGTTGGCGCTGAGAATGTAAGCTGAGTCTTGCATATAGAGCTGGTTCTCTTGTAGAGTTGTACTCTATTCAGTTGTTGTTGATAAACCCAAGGATTGTAGTCCATAATAAAAAGAAAATTGTACATACATCTTGTGTTCTTTGTGTCCATTGTGATGATGACTTGTTGATGATATATTGCAGATATATGCTGCTGATATGTGCCTACATCTAACTGGTTATAAATGACAGCAATGGGTAATGAATAAATGTTGAATGCTAATTGATGAGTTTTGTGCAAGAGGGAAGTTTTGAAAAAAAGAGCCCCACACTTATTCACCCCCCCTCTAAGTGTGGTAGGTGTGTCCAATAGGTTGATTGTGAAATGGAAAGAAAATAAGAATGCTAATGTACAGATGATAGCAACAAAGGCACACAAAAAACAACCTAAGATAATAAAAATTATGCATAGAGGAACAAGAGTTGGAGCATATACTCTGGATAAAGGGAATAGAATTCACCCATGGGTAAGGAAAGCAACCAAGTCATTAGCATTGTTTGATCTGAGGAAAGAGAAGGAGACCTACCAGCAAGCAAGAAAAAAATTGATGGGAGAAGACTGGATACATCTACTTTGACTACTCCACCCTTGTATGATATACCACCAGTGTTTGATATGCCTCTAGTATATGACCATTACAAAAAGCAAGTTGAAAAGGTAAGCACTTTGCAAAGTTTCTTAAGAATTTGTTTAGAATTAATGAAATATGAATATACGTTTAGTAGTCTGTGCGAAATTATTGACCATTGTGCCTATTATTGTGCAATTTGTACTTTCCCAAGAGCCAAAGGCAAGTGAACAATAAATTGGTGTAACATGAGGTTGTCCTATCGCTATAACCTAAACATGACGCCTCTTTCTCTTTAGGAGTAGTACCCCAGAGGAGACGTCCCCAGTGACCTGGGGGTTTGAGAAGGCTAAGGTAAAAGTATCAAGAAAATCACACCCCTCTCATAGGTCACTTTGATAAAAAAATTCCCAAAGGTTTTAATAAGATGAATCAAAGTAATATTTAAGTGTACCTGCCCATAACAAGAAAACAAGAAAAATACTATTTGCAAGTACCAATTGATGTCAGTGCTTCATAAAACCATAAACTTTGATAAAAAGAACAAGCTGATATAAAAGCTGAAGAAACATAAGCATTTATAACAACAATGTATATATAGTAGTAGATTGACAATTATGCCTCAATAAAGCTTCAATAATGACAAAAAATGATAACATAAACTTGGCAAAATGCTAGTATTTGTAAGAAGCAATGAAGACAATATAAAATTATCTCTAAAACTTGTTTTTTAAGATGATTTTGTTGTTGTTATAGATGGTTGAAGAAATATTTTTCAACAGTAGCAAGATAATTAGTAGATTAATCCAATCTAAGGTTAGGAATGGTTAGTAAAGATCTTAAAGTAGATGGTTTTAAAGGTGTTTTAGTCAATCGATCACTTGTAAGGTATGAACTAGTGCCTTTAGGGTAAATGGAATCAATATTGCAGCGAAAATTCTTAGAGGGAAAAAAATGATAATGGGTGAGCTAAATAAAGAGGGAGGTTGGTTGAGGTGTTAGTAACCTAAGGCCTCAATCATCCAAAACCCTATAAGGAAACATTGCTAGGAAGTAGGTAACCCTAGGCCCTTGTGATTTTCCTTCTTCTTTAGGTCAATATTGAAACAAAAGTATGAAATCTTAATGAAGCAATAGTACTAGAGTTCTACTAAGGTAGGTCTCTAGTATATCCTTCAAGGGAGGTGTCTTCTAGCAAAATCAAGTAGGTGAAGAGTTATTAAGAAAAGAACAATAACATGTGCTTTTCTCCTAGGGTTTCACACTAGAAATTTCATAATCTTATAAATGAACAAGTAAATACACCATAACCATTCAAAATATAGAAGTATTTCATATTTCTACTTACTTCACCAAGAATGATCTAGTCACAAAGCCTAGTTGAAGACTTTCCACCATGAAAATAAAAAAATACACCAAGATAAGCTCCCTCCAAGAGTTGCACACCACTTAGTTCAGCGAATAAGCCTTAAAAGAGGTTGAATTTCAGACCTCACACTTGTGTGAGTGAAAGATGATGCAAAATATAAGATATTTTTCCCTTATTTATACAATACAAATGACCTTTAATTATATTTTAGGTCAAAAAGGTCGACATAGCCAGTTTACATCAAAAATCCAGTTTTACATAAAATTGACAATAAAATCCTAATTTTATCTTTTTAGGGTGATGCCATGCCCCTCCTAGAGTGACATTGGGCCCACTCTTAGAATGATAGGCCTCAAGAGAGAAACATTAGGGATGAAAACCCCTTAGAAATTTCCACACGTGCCAACCAAGTCATTCTCATTCCTAAAACCCCAACTGAATGACATCAAGGCTCACAATGATGACATCAAGGGCCTTCAAGGGACAACATCATGGTGGGAGGGAAATACCCCCCTAGGTCCAGGCCTACCAAAGTGCCTTTGGTGGAACTTCCTCCCTTTTCTCTGGTGCAAGCCTTTGATATCCCTCTGCCCATGGCTGGGGTCTCAACATCCATCTGCTAGGATTTTATCCCTATGGAGGTCTGAGCTAATCATCTTCCCATATGTACCTGTCCATTGGGCATGGTCCTGTAACAATAATAAGTATGCCCCACATGGGCTCATAAGTCACACGGATCATAGAAATGCCAATCACATCTAATAATCAAGTTACCCAAACATGTGCATCAAACCCCCCTTTTCCCTGAAAAATGCTCAAAGATGTTATGATATTTAACAAGCCAGGTTTGGAGAGGGTCTCAAGATGTTCAATGGGATAATTATCCTCAGGTGTGGGGTGTTTCCAGGTGAATACTAATATAGGTCATGTAAATGCATGAGATGGTGTATGGGATGCTTGGGCAAGGGGTGCAGTGATAACAAGGAAATGTAGGTCTTAGTTGTGGGTGCCTTTGTAGAAGGTGACATGCACCTTGTCATGGATGCAAATGTTTCCTAGCACATTCAATGCCTTTTTACTCTTTGTCTTATTAATTTTTCTTTCAAGAGAATAACTGGAGGACACTGCCTTGGCTTGGTGACCAGTGGTGACATTGTTACCCACAAGCATTTCACAGAGATGAGAAGGTTGGATCATGATGAGACCCCCTTTCTCTTGGCTATGCCACCAACAACCACTACCCTGGCATGGTGACTTGATGAATAGTAGTGTCATACCATTACATGCCCATGGAACTAATAGGCTGGCTCATGATGAGACCCCTGATCCA
>JASDQU010100944.1:810298-824244 GCA_032191745.1 Picea mariana | reverse complement strand
TATATATATATATATATATATATATATTTGAATATTTGTCATGCACACTAATTTTTCATGATGTTTGTAATTATAAATTTAGAGAGCTTCCCCCTAACTTTCTGCATAATGTTGCACCAAGTAGTAGTAGAAATGATGTTGTACAAGTTGAGGAACATGAAGAAAATGATGATCTCATGGAAGAAGATGATGGGACAAATCAAGTGATCCAAGATTTGTTTTCTCATTCGGATGAGGATGTGGACAATGATGGTATTTATGATGGACCTCTATTAGAAAAAGGAAGATAAACGACTTTATAAAGGCTCAAGAGAAAATATTCTCTCCACTACATTGTTGCTGGTGAACTTAAAGGTTATGAATCATTTTTCAACCACTTGTATGACACAAATCCTAAGGTATGTAATATATTTCATATGATATACATAAATGTTGACTTTTTTATATTTTTTCTAGTGTTAATTAATGCGTAAACTAAGAATGCAATATTTATGATTAATATCCTTTATATTAACTAGTTATTTGTTATGTTGTATTTTGTTAGGTGAATTTTTGTTACCATCGTCAAATATTTTACCTCGCACATATCGCTATTTGCATGCCATTATGAAAGACATTGGAATGGAGTATCAAAATATAGATTCATTTCCTAATGATCATATTATATATTATGGAAATCATGCTTCAAAAACAAAATTCCCACAATGTATTATCAGTAGATATCAAACTGATCAAGTAACAAAAATGATGCCTCGAAAGGTTCTTCGTCATATTCCCATAATTCCAAGTTTGCAAAAAAAATTCAGGTGTGAAAGCATAGAAAAATTTATGGATTACCATGCATGAAACATAAGTGGAGATGATGTTCTGCGAATGCCTATAGATGGTTATGCATTTAGGGAAATTGAGGGAAAATGGGCAGATTTCAAAGATGAACCTCGTAATGTTAGGATTTCATTGGAAGATGATAGTGTTAATCCATTCAGAGAGATTAGGTCTATTTACTCAATGTGGCCCATTTTTGTTATCAATATAACATTCCTCCATGGATGTCAATAAAGAGGGAGCACACAATGTTGATAATGATTGTTCCAGGTTTTTATTTACATTAATTTTTTGAATGTAACATTTTCATTAATTGTTTCATTTTTTGCATAATATTTACTTATATATACATATCATGGTAGTAATTATGTGTAATTTCAAATAATTAGGTAAGTACCAAGTTAAATATATGGATTTATATATCGAGCCTCTTATCGACAAGCTACTAAAGTTATGGGCCAACATCACTATGTATGACATCTGTAAACCAATCAGGGAGAAGAAATTTCAATTCCGTGGAATACTTGTATGTACAATTCATGATGCCCGAGTACTAACACATTTTTTTGGTATGTAGAATTCTATTTCACTTTAATACTATATAATTTTTTAAAGATATCATGCATGTTTTTTAAATAATCCCATCGTATAATTGACATTAATCCATTTGTTGCAGGTCTTCAAACAAAGGGTAAATTTACATGTCCAGTTTGTGGTCCTAAGATGAAGTCTCATCATTCAAAATGTTTAGGAAAGGTGGTGTTTGATGAGTATAGGAACCTCCTCCCTAAGAACCATAGATATCGTACTACTGAAAAACATCTTTTCAATGGGAAATAAGAGACTAGATTAAAACCACGAAGAATGACACCTCATCTGTGGATTTTGGAATATAATATAAATCATCAAGGAATGCAATTTATTTATGTATCGTATATTTAATGTTTTGAAATTTTATTTTATTAATTATTGAATTTATTTTACCGTATTTGAATTGTTGAGATTTATTTTATGCTCCATGGTAAAGGCCGCCACCATGAAGGTGTTAATAATGGGCTTTCACAAGGAATGAAATGTTATCCCACTCAATTCATGAGGCTACCATACTATGAGGAGATAAAAATAGCTCATTTGTTTGATACAATGCATATTGGGAAGAATGTGACATAAACATTATGGAGAATCATAGATGGTAGGAGGGATAAAGAAAAAAATGTCAAACTTTGTACTAACATTCAATAAGCCAATCATGCAATATGAAATGTGATCCGATCAAATAGCGATGTAGACCGAAACAACTTTCCATGGTTATTAACAGAGCAACAAAGAAATCATGTAAAAGAGGTCATTCAAAGAATTAAATTTCCCATAAGGTTTGCTTCAAACATAAATAATATCTTAACGAAGAAAGGCAAATTTGGTGGGGTAAAAACACATGATTGGCATACCTTCATTAAGGTTAGAATACATAGTTATATATTGGCCATATACATATTTTAAGATTTTTATTTTTTTTGTCTACTTTGGTCGAAACAAATAACGATTCATTTTTTTTGTTACAATATGTTCTACCGCTATCTCTCCCAAACAACTTTGAAAACATCATCAAATGAGTTATATATGATCTTGGAAAATACATGAGGTAAGTAGATGTGATTTATATGCAAAATTTTCTTTCAATTTGTTGTTGTACTAGTAATGACATGTGTTTTACTTGTAATGTAATATATATTATGTAATTAAAACATTGAAACATGTTATTTTCTTGTGTCATGATATGTAGTTGGTTTTCATTGAAAGAAATACATGAAGATAATATAAAGTATTGGAAGAGTGAAATTCCTCGACTAATGTGTGAAATGAAAAAGTATATACGTACAACATTTTTCAATGGACAAGAAAACTACCTCATACACCAAGTTGAGGAGATTGAAATGTGTGGACATGTACACACAAGGTCAATGTGGATGGTGGAGAGGCACTTGAAATCATTGAATTCTTTGGTTAGACAAAGTGCACGTCCTTAGAGTTCTATGGTGGAGGGATATATGGTATATCAATCCATGGTGTATATTAGTAAGTGTCTTCCTAAATTAGCAGTGCCAGGTATGCATGCAGTGGATCACATTTGGGATGTGAACTCCATCAAACAATTTGAATATTAGGAGTACCTATTGGGGAAAGGTAGAATGAAAAAATTGAGAGGTAATATATTAATAATTGTGGAGATTTATATTAATACATACATACATACATAGATACATACATACACACACACACACACACACACACATATATATATATATATATATATTGAGTATATGTTCATGTTCATTAATATATGAATATCTATTATTTCATCAATTATTAATATTTACCATGGTTAGAACTAATAATTAATATTGGTGAATCATGGTTTTTTGATTCAGTTGCTCAAGATTGGAATGCACTGCATTTATACATTACAAAAAATATTCACTGGATGAATGTATGGATTGAAATATGTAAGCAAAATGATGGTGGAAAGTTTTCATGGAAACAACTATCTGAATTGGTTAGAGAAGCTCATCGTAACAGTGATGCCAATGTTACGCAGAGGGAAATTGATTTAACATATGGTTTGAAAGATGGACATGCAAGCAAATTCACCTGTTTTATTCAGTTATTTTATATTATATTAATTTGATTTCATGTATGTATTTTTCAGATACTTTCCAAGTTATACAAATATGTTTATTAATTGACAATGCATATTTTACATGCCTGGCATATTGTAGTTGAAACACCACAAGGCTATGTGGTGCAATGGCCATAAATTTCGCATCAAACAATTGGATGAAACCAGGAACAATTCTGATGGTTGGATAACTGCAGTATTCTAGGTCACTAATGTTTCCTCTAGGAGTGAAAGACATCCTCGATAATATGAAAATAGATACTATGGGTATTTGAATGATATACTTGACTGTGAATTTAATTCCTTCAAATTAGTTATGTTCAACGTCAAATGGTATAGGTTACGCATGCTTGAACATGATGAGGAAAGAACTGTTATTCAACATTCCATCAGATTTTTGATGATTAAAAAAACAAAATTTGAAAGATGACATGATCGCTATGTTTTTCCAAGCCAATGTGAACAAGTATTTTACTGAAAGGTTCCAGGTGAGAGGGATTGGTCATTTGTTGTTATATATGATCCAAGAGGAAGGTCGGTTAAGTATACTCATGTAAAAGAAGAATATTATATTGAAGAAGAAGATGGTGCGCCGGATTAGGCAAAGATGAGAGATCATGGGTCGATAGATGAAGAAGAAATAGAAGATGAACTAGGTGCAGGAGACAATGCAATTGATATTGATGATGATGTCGATGAAAATATGCTTTAGAATGAAATTTATGTCAATGATGGTATTGTCAATCCTTTCAACATATTTTCTGAACTGAATGATGATACAGATGTCGAGTTCTATGAAGAAGAATATTCAGAATAGGGATGATACATATGTTGAGTTGAATTAGGTACATAACTATATATTTTGAGTTGCATGAATTATTCTCTTAAAATAATTTACTTATGTCATGGGTTAATTACATGTTTTTAAGTTTTATTCTAATTTTTTATATCATATGTTACATGTTGTTTAATTATTATGTGAAACCTGAAACAGTCTCCATACTAGAGTACATGATAAACTAAAAATATCATTTACAAACACATAATTTCATTTACCTTCATTAATTTTTGTTTTGGTAGTTTCTATGCATGAAACTTACTATGTTTCTTTCAATTATTTTCTATTTTATACATTGGGTACTATTGGGGAATTGAGAGTGATGTTAGGGGGAAGGGAGGGTCCATATGAGATTCCACCTTCACGTGGTTGGCCTTGTTCAGTAGAGGATAAATTATTCTCGAAACCAAGAGATATTTATACCATAATGATCGTAAATTTCATCACTGTTGTCATAGTATTGAATCAACAAGCCAAATTTGTACTTGAGATCACATTCTATCAAATAGACACTTTACCTAGTGAAAAACCCCCTTCTATCATGGATTTTCAGCATTGGTCACCATTTTTAGGTCATTTTCAGTCCATTTGAGGAGGGGTGATGATATCGTACGTGTGTGTCGAATGAATTTTATAAGGAACAATGAAAAGACATTGTACTAGGAATAGACATGGGAAATGTCAGTGACCTGTACTCATGAATGAGGCCAACGTTGAAATTTTCACAAAATATTTTTGTATGCACTGAAATTTCACAGGGATAGACTATTTGCATGCCTTAATGATATGGGAGGGTTTACGGATTCAAAGATGACTCACACACCCACTTTTTCCCATAATCAATTCATCATGTAAAGCATAAAACCTATTTTTAATTTCTTTCAAAGTACACAAATTGGGTGACACAAGTTCATTTTCTTCACAATTCACTTCTATCCCATAGAAGTTTTTGTTTTTTGAAAACAAAAGAAAATCACACTATTTACTCTTATTCATGCAAAGAACATATGTCAAGGGCCTATTTAGAATTATTAAATCTGCAAACCACCAGTTCTAATATTCTTCAACAGGATGAAAATGTATCACACTTAACCTTCCTCCTTAACCCAAATAATTCAAGAAAGAGTGTGTATTTTTTTTCCATAATTGTTGATAAAATTTTGATGTTTTTGTATAATTATACTACTACCAATAATAATCTAGTTTTAAGGTCACTATAAGTATTTTTTTATTGATGCTATTACATAATGTGCTTTTAGTAGTAGATGTGGGAGCATCTGTGTCAAATGAATTTTATAAGGAACAACAAAAAGACATTGTACTAGGAATAGACATGGGGAATGTTAGTGACCTGTACTCATGAATGGGGCCAACATTGAAATTTCACAAACTATTTCCGTATGCACTGAAATTTCACATGGATAGACTATTCACATGCCTTAAAGATATGGGAGGGTTTCTGGACTCAAAGATGACTCACACACCCACTTTTTTCCATCATCAATTCATCATGTACTAAACCATAAAACCTATTTTTAATTTCTTTCAAAGTACAAAAATTGGTTGACACAAGTTCATTATCTTGACAATTCACTTCTATCCTAGAGATGTTTTTGTGTTTTTAAAACACAATAAAATCATACTATTTACTCTTATTCATGCTAAGAACATATGCAAGAAAATCACACTATTTACTCTTATTCATTCTAAGAGATTGTTGGTTGGTCTTAGAGTCGCAGGGAACATTCTTGGTTTAGCTGGTGGTTTATATTCTCCTAAAAAGAAATTTCCCTTCCTTATCGGATGTCAGACACCATAACACTATGTCCAACATTATATAGGAATTATTGATCTAGTGGAAGGACACAAGTCCCAAAGATGTCACCTAGGAACCAATAGATATTTTATAACAGTTTTCACACCTCTATATTTGAGGACAAAGTCAATGATTAAATGACTGGATTTGCACTACCACATGTAGCATGAGGGAAAGAATGGAAGACTACCAAAACACAAACACACACACACACACACACACACACCACTAGGAGGGGAATAGAGGAGACTAGAGTCGCCACTTAGTTTCTAGGTCAAACTAAGAAACCATAGGGTAAGACAAAAGAGGATGAAAATAAGAGGGCAAGCCACTAGATTGACAAGGACCTTAAGATATTTCCAATAATAACCTATCAATGAGAGTGATTATGGTAATTCTATTAGGTCTCAAATTAATTTTGATTGGTAAATCAAAAAAGTTAAACAAGCCAACTAACTAGGGTAAACGAATTTTCAATTCCTTAAATAGTGATATAGAAACCCTAATGCTTAAAAATGAGAATCGGATGAAGAGAACTAACTCAAAGATAATTTTTTTTTAGACTATGGATATTCCTAAGCTAAAGTGGAGGATCATGACAATCCTCTAAGAGTGATGTGCCACATCCCAATATCACCTACACACTCAACTCCAAATTCCTATAAGAAACATATTACTCAAATCTCCAATACAAGGTTTTATATGCAATATAACCAATAAGAAATAGATATACTTCTCTAAAGATAAATCAATCAAGAATGCACAATAGATAGACATTTCCCCCTCATAGTGGATGATAAATTCTTTTCCATAGCTTTGATCGAACCTCCCTTGAGGTTTTAAGGTTGAAACTCCCAAGGTATGAAAGGAGTCATGCAAATGAATATGTCCTAAGATGAGTTAGTCTAGTGCAGACCCCCAAACCCTCAGGTTCAAGGTCCGCACAAGATCGTTCTAATCTTCCCTTCGAGTCTAATTTACTCTTTGTTTTCCCTTCGGGAAATATCCTTCACACACAATGGTGTATCCACAGGTCCTTATGGGTGTACCCGCGTGATTAAACACGAAGCACCAACCCAAATCTCCTTACTCGAAAATAGAATCGCGCCCTTCGCAACTTCGAAACTTCGGGTTTCACGACTTCGTGACTTCTCCTCCCGAGTTTCACGACCCTTCAACTGCCGAAACCTGAAATGTTGATTCAATGAAACTCTTATCACGTTTCGCGATTTCGGGAATCTCAGGACAAAAGACCCTGATCCCTTGTCCTTGAAAATTCCAAAATACCAACTCCCGACACGTTCCGCAAAGGCTGGCCCCACAACAGACTTCTCACTTCATCGGGATTTTAGACTTCATGATTTCACGAATCCAGATTTAAAGCTCCCGACTCTCTAACCTTTGAACCCCGAAATAGTCAACAAGGATTGACTCTACCTTTTTGACGAGGACACGCCACCTGTCCACTCAACCGCTTCCTATCTCTGACGTAGACTCTTGCCACTTGTCACTCTTTTGGGTTTTTGGGACTTCCGCTCCCAAAGTGTTGTCTCCTCTGTCTCCCGACACCCAAAATGCCAAAATCCCGAAACTCCAATCCAATTCTTGTTGCAACTCATGACTTCGGGACTTTCATTTCACTGTGCTCAACTCCTTGGCATTAGGATCCCCGAAATGCCGAAATGATATGACGGCTAGTGAAAATCACGATCAATTGTCCATGTTGATTCTAGATTCTAGAGTGGAAAGCTTGCTCTCCTTTAACCACCCTGCAAATTCTCTAGATCGTAAAATCCTTGCTTTTTCGAGGATTCTCCAGAGAGAATTTCGACCGTTCGTTGCTCCTTGATAACTCCTGCGAAAGTAACCGAAGTTCTTTCGCTGGAACTCAACTTCCTGCAAAGCAACTTCACCTTGCCTCCCTTTGAAGTATTCCAAAGGCACTAAACCTCTTGATATTTCTTTTCAAACTCGAGTCTTCAAAAATACTCCTGCACGCACTCCTTGCGGCAACCCTTCAAATACTTCTAAGTATTTGAACTCTCTCAACTCCGTGCACTTTTCTGCAATAACAGTCCTTCAACCCTTCTCTTGGTTGCTAAGTTATGAGCTTCCAAATAGCCTACACACACCTTGCATGCCTTCTGTGCCTCACCTTCACTTTTGTGGGAATGAGAATAATGGTATCTCTCCTGAGCTTTCAGAGATAAACTTTGAACCTCCGTCAACACACTCCTTGCAGGCAATTTCACTGCACTCCTTGCAGGAACTTCTCACTCAGGCTGAGAAACAATTGAAACTCATTCTCTCTCTCTCTCAGACTTCAAACATTCAACATGAAATCATACATTCACCCAATCTTAAAGTAAATGCACAACAAAGATAATAAACAACCATAAGCATACCATTTAGCATGTATACACAGAAAGCATCACAACACCATGAATCTGAATCAAAGCTCTTTTCATTAATTCAAACTTCTGTACATGGGTTCTTCTCTACAAGTTTCTGCTACAACTCTCTTCTTCTGCTCTATGCTCAATGATAACTAATTGATAATGATACAACAATGATACAAAGGCGAGGGTTTCTATAGTCGGTTTTGTCTCTCATTTCCTAAATTGTCAAATCTGGAATTTAAAACTACCTACTTACATTAACTATGCATAAATTCCTCTACCTACTACAGATGAGAGTGAATCGCTCAAGATCTATTTACAATATGCAAGTGCGCTTTGTCTTAACTATTACATTTTAATATCTGCACATTTAAACTTTCAAAAGAACTTTCAACATGTGAAAAATGCATTGGCGCTTGTCCCAGCTGTATTCTACCTTCGCGCTCGCTTACTACTGGAGATGCTCCTGCATCATACTCCCTCGCTTGAAAATTTTCATGGATTCCTATTCATGAGATATTTCACAGTGTGTCCATGCTTACGAATTTCTACTTTATTTTCGCAGCTGGCATCTTCAATTGGATGTCCCTTCCATTTAACCAAGTATTCAAAATACTCTTTCCTCTTGGTCTTTCTGCTGACCCTCTTGTCAAGTATACTTTCCATCTATGGATTTTCAGCTACAGGCATTTGTTTAGTCTACTGAACCTCTGTCTGTTCAATGTATACTTCTGCTTCTCTAGCTTTGTAAGGGTACAAATCTAAGATGTTGAATATCGATGAAATTCCAATCCCACCAGGTAATTCAATCTCATATGCATTTGCCCCAAATTTCTTCAAGACCCTGCATCGTCCAATCTTCTTCATTTTCAGTTTGTTATATGTTCCCCTTGGGAACCTTTATTTCCTTAGATGCACGAGAATCAGATCACCAACTTCAAATTGAAGTTCTCACCTATGTTGATCTGCTCTGTGCTTGTACTCTTGACTTGAATTCTGCAATAGCTCCCTCACTTGACTGTGAAGTTCCTTCATTGCTTCTGCAAAATCCTCTGCACTATAACTTCTGAACTCAGTCTGTTCTAAATATTTCAATTCAGACACTCCCCTGGGTTGCACTCCATAAATAATCTGAAATGGACTCTGCCCTGTGCTTTTTTCGATTGAATCATTGTAAGCAAATTCTACCTTTGGCAGAATGTGAACCCTCTGACTATGGTGTTCAGTCACTAGGCTCCTTAACAAATCTCCCAAGCTTCTGGTCACAACTTCTGTTTACCCATCTATCTGAGGATGATAAGCTGAGCTAAATGACAAACTTGTCCCCAGCTTCTTCCATAAAGTCCTCCAGAAATGTCCAACGAACTTGGTGTCTCGATTTGAAACAATACTCCTTGGTAAGCCGTGAAGTCTGACAACTTCCTTGAAAAACAAGTTCGCAATATGAGTTGCGTCACTGGTTTTCTGACATGGTATGAAATGTGCCATTTTTGAAAATCTATCTACCACCAAAAATATTGAATCACAACCTCTTTGCATCCTTGGCAATCCCAATATAAAATCCATGCTCACTGCATCCCACGGCCTCTCAGGTATGGGTAATGGCTGATACAACCCTGTGTTCTACTTTCTTCCTTTTGCGTGCTGACAAATTCTAATCTGTCCACAAATATTTTTACATTTTTCCTCATCCTTGACCAAAAATATGAGCCACTCAGTTTCGAGAACATTTTGTCATGACCGAAGTGTCCGACCAATCCTCCACTATGTTTTTCTTTCAACGGATTCTCCCTCATGGAGCATTTTGGAATACATAGTTGATTGCCTCTGAATAATAATCCATCCTGGATCATATATTCAGTCCATTGACTTTTGTCTCTGAGAATTGGATTCTCATATGCCTCATATGCCTCTTTGAAATCTGGATCATCTCTGTACATGTCCCTGAGGTTATCAAAACCAAAAGCTTTGACTCTGAACTCTTGCATAAGCAAGCATTTCCTGCTCAAAGCATCAACAACTTTGTTAGCAGTTCCAGAAATATGATTAGTTACAAAATAAAATTCTGCATGTATTCAACCCATTTTGCATGCTTCTGGTTCAGCTTGTCCTGTTGAGTCATGAATTGCAAAGCATGATTATCGTTGTACAAAACAAACTCCTTAGGAACCAAATAATGTCTCCACTTCTTTAGCGCTTGTATGACCGCATAGAATTCGTTGTCATATGTGGAGTACTTAACCTTCACCTCATTCAGTTTCTCACTGAAGTATGTGACCATCCTGTCATCTTGGCTCAAGACCACTCTAATTGAAAACCCACTAGCGTCACACTTGACCTGAAACGTCTTGCTAAAATCCGACAGAACCAAAATTGGTTTCTCCGTGATCTTCTTCTTCAGCAGGTTGAAACTTTTCTCTACTTCCTCTGTCCAGTGAAAAGATTTGTGTCTTTTCTTCACCATTTCCATCATCGGTGCGCTAATCCCATTGAAATTTTGGATGAATTTCCTGTAGAAACTAGCTAATCCATGGAAGCTTCTAACTTCAAATATACTCTTTGGTGATGGCCAATTCTTAATCCCATCCACCTTCTCCGGGTCCATTTTCAGCTCATTTGCAGAGATAACAAAACCCAAATAAATGAGTTTTGTCCTCATAAATGATGATTTCTTCATATTTATCAACAACTTCTCTTGCTGTAATCTCCTCATCACTGTAGCCAAATTCTTCAAGTGTTCTATTTTTGTTTTACTGAAAATCAATATATCGTCAAGATATATGATGACAAATTTCCCTATGAAATCCTTCAGGAGTTCATTCATCAGCCTCATGAAAGTACTAGGTGCTTTTGTTAAGCCAAATGGCATAACAAGCCATTCATACAACCCTTCATTTGTCTTGAATGTTGTTTTCCATTCATCACCTTCTCTCATATGAATTCGATGGTATCCGCTTTTCAAATCAATTTTTGAAAAAAAAAATTCTCCACTCAAGAAATCCATCGAATCATCCATCCTTGGCAAAGGAAATCTATATCTGATGGTAATCTTGTTGATTTCCCTTGAGTCTATACACATCCTCCATCCTCCATCTTTCTTTGGGATGAGCACTGTTGGAACAGTGCATGGACTCAAGCTTTCTTTAACCAATCCTTTGTCCATTAAATCCTGGACTTGTCTTTTGACCTCTTCATTCTCCTACGGTGTCAATCTGTACACTGCTTTGTTTGGTAAAATAGCTCCAGGTATAATATCAATGTGATGAATTATACTTCTGATCGGTGGCAACAAACGAGTTAGTTCATCCACTACTATATCAACAAACTCTTCCAATAGCTATTGCATTTCCTCTGGTAGATCATCCACTCTTGTACTGGTCAACACAATTCTAGGCTTCCTAACCATGATGAATTGTGTGTCCTCCTTGTTCTTTACCTCAGTAAGAAGTTCCTTCCCACTCATGAGAAGTACAGTGTTTCTCACCTCTGGTTTCACTTCTTTATCCTTAATCGGCAGCAACATGTGAGTCCTTCCATTCTTCTCCAGGGTGTATGTGTTCTTTCTCCCATCATGAATCACATTCCTGTCATATTGCCATGGTCTACCCAGCAATAGATGATAAACATCCATGGGAATGGCATCACATAATATTTCATCCTTATATCCTCCTATTTTAAATTCAACTAAACATTGTTTAGTGACATTTACCTGATGTCCTTTTTGTAGCCACGAAACTCTGTATGGTCTTGGATGTTCAATAGTCTCCAACTCTATCTTTTCTACCATCTCTGTAGAAACGAGATTATCTGTGCTACCACTGTACATGATGACTTTGCATACCCTGTCTTTGGTCTTGCAAGCAGTCTGAAAAAGTCTGTTCCTTTGGACTGGGTTCTTTGCCTCTTTCTCTGGCATTAAGAGAACTTTCCTCATCATCAGTGATCTTCTGCCCTTAGCATCTTCTGCCTCAACATTCTGTCTCTGTGCTTCGACAATGTGAGTTTCACCTCCTTATTTCTTCTTGTCTGGACAGTCATAAGATTTGTGTCCATTTTTTCCACAGGTAAAGAATTTAATTTATCCACCTCTTCCTCTTCCTGTTGGGTATGTGTTATATTCTTTGCTATTTTTAGCGGATTTGTAAATTAATCCCGGATTAAGGGATTAGGGTTTTGGTATCTACGGAATACCTAAAAACATTGTATATATTGTATGGTGAATGGTGAAATTCGATATAATGATTATAAGAAAGGTTTTCCCCATTGAGGGTTTCTGGTATAAAATCTCTGTGTACTCTGTGTATGAGCCATTGATTAATTTTTGTCTTTCTTAAGAATCTATATGCATTGCTTTACTTCGTAGGTTTAAAACTTACATGTGGTATCAGAGCTCATTTTTGGCTTCAAAGGGATGCCTTTGTTGATGAGGGTTTGGCTCGGTCTTGATAGATCAATTTTATCTTGGGTCTGTGATAAACCTAGGTTTAGTGGGAGATTTTGCAGTGGAGATTCAAGTAAAGAAAGAGGAATGGTGAGCTCATCTAGAATATAGATAAAGAAGTTCAACGATAAAAACTTTGAGCTATGGAAGCTCAATATGGAGGACCTTCTTGTAGACAAATAACAATGGATCGTTGTGGATCCTGGTACATAGCCTACTGGTACACCGTCTACTAGCACACAAGCTACTGGTACACAACCTACTAGTACACAAACTACTAGTAAACCAACTACTAGTACACCAACGACTGTGTTAAGAACCAAATACCAATATAGCATAGAAAAACCTTAGAAAAAGTACTCAACGCCTTGAAAAAGAGATAATTTCAGATAATAAGCCTCTTTGAGGGGGCAACCTCCTTTTACCCCACTTAAATGTTCAAGTACAAGATGATTCAAAATGAAAATGTCTCCTTGGTATACATAGGAGACTAGGAGGTATAATTACAACTAATGGCCTAAAGCCGGCATAAATAAAATAACATTACTAATATAATCTGCCCCAATTAAGGGGTAATGAGCCAATATTAGGGCTTAACATGCCACTCCCCTTGAGACAAGTGTTGTCCGCAACGCTTGAGTAACTCTAGATGCTTCTGTATAAAAGACTCATCTTCCCAAGTGGAATCTTCAACCAGTAGTTTCCTCCATTTAATGAGATACTCTAAAATAGATCTATTCCTCAGCTGGTGAATTCTTGTGTCAGTGATGGATTCAGGTTCCAATATGATTTTTCCTTCCTCGTCAAGTTCTGGCAATATAGTTTGAACTTGGATCTTGTCGCCTATAACCTTCTTTAAGCATGAAACATGGAAAACTGGGTGTACTCGTGAAGATGTAGGAAACTCTAATTTGTATGCCATAGTACCAATCTTTTGCAACACCTTATAA
>JASDQU010100944.1:787167-810198 GCA_032191745.1 Picea mariana | reverse complement strand
GTCTAGAAAGAAACCCTCTCTTCAACATCTTAGAGTGTTTGGTTGTGATGCTTATGTACATGTTCCAAAGGAAAATAGGAGTAAGCTAGATAAGAAAGCTAAAAAGTGTATCTTTATTGGTTATAAAGATGGTGTGAAAGGTTATAAGCTTTGGAACCCAGAAACCAAGAAAATTGTTTACAGTCGAGATGTTGTTTTCAGAGAGGTAAAAGATGTGTCCAAACATGAATTCCCACCAATCCAAGACGAACTTGAGAAAATAGAGCTTGAGTTGGATGATGAAAAATATGAATCATCTGAAGAAGAGGAAGCAGAGGAAGCAGAAGAAGAAGAAGAAGAACCTCATACCCCAGTATTGAGGAGATCAGTGAGAGATAGAAGGCAACTAGAAAGGTATAGTCCACCTGATTTTTATTCCAATTTTGCTTTATCTATTATTGATGATGNNNNCAGAACTATCAGGGAAGCAGTGAATTCAGAGGATAGTAAACTCTGGAAGAAGGCCATGGTTGAAGAAATGGATGCCTTGGATAAGAATGAGGCATGGGATATAGTTGAGCTTCCAGCTGGAAGAAAATCGGTTGGTAGAAAATGGTTGTTCAAGAAGAAGTTTAATGCACAAGGTAAAGTCAAGAAATACAAAGCTTGGTTAGTAGCAAAAGGTTATTCCCGGGTAGAGGGAATTGACTTTGGTGAGATTTTTTCTCCTGTTGCTAAGTTAACTTCTATTAGATTTCTTTTATCTATTGCTGCTACTTTTGATATTGAAGTGGAACAAATGGATGTGACAACAACATTCCTACATGGGGATATGGAAGAAGAAATCTACATGAAGTAGCCAGAAGGATTTGTAGTGAGGGGAAAGAAAGAGCTAGTCTGTACGCTAAAGAAGTCACTATACGGTCTGAAGCAATCACCTTGGATGTGGTACCAAAATTTTGACACATACATCCTTGGATTGAGATTTGTAAGAAGTAGGGTTGATCACTGTGTATATTCCAAGCAGGTTGGTAATCACTTCATTTATGTAGTGTTGTATGTTGATGACATGTTGTTGGTAGGAAATAACATGGATGTTATCAAGGAGGTGAAATCGCAGCTATCCTACAAATTTGACATGAAGGATCTTGGTGCTGCTAACTTCATTCTGGGAATGGAGATTAAAAGGGATCATGCAAACATGAAACTCTGGTTGAATCAAAGAAAATATGTTGAGACGATATTGCAGAGGTTTAATATGCATGGAAGTAAACTGGTCAAGGTTCCTATTCCTATAGGTGTAAATTTATCTACAGATCAGTGTCCCAAGAAACATGAAGAAGAAGAGTACATGTCCCATGTTCCATATGCCAATGCATTTGGTAGTTTGATGTATGCAATGGTTTGTACTAGACTGGACATTGCACATGCAGTGGGAGTTTTGAGCAGGTACATGTCAAAACCAGGGAAGGAGCATTGGACAACAGTAAAGAGGGTCTCCAGGTATCTTCGTGGCACCACCAGTTATGGATTTTGATACCAAGGAAGACCGAGATTAGAGAGAGTGGTGGACATACATGACTTTGTTGATGCAGACTCGGATGGAGATCTGGATCGCAGAAGATCTACAAGTGGGTATGTGTTTAACCTATTTGGAGGAGCAATCAGTTGGATGAGCAAAATACAAGCTGTAGTGGCACTCTCAACTATAGAATATGAATACATGGCAGCCACTCATGCAAGCAAGGAAGTAGTATGGTTACAAAGATTGTGTTCAGGTATTAGGTTGGTACAACAAGCAGTGAGATTAGACTGTGACAGTTAGAGTGCAATATTCCTGGCAAAGAACCCAACTTATCATTCAAAAACAAAGCATATTGATGTTCAATATCACTTTGTGAGAGACATGGTTGAGGAAAAGAAGGTGTTTTTGGAAAAGGTTGACACTTTGAAGAATGTTGCAGATTCATTGACAAAGTCTGTGAGCACAGAAAATTTCTCCCGGTGTAGAGAAACAATGGGTATTGCTGTCCTGGATTGTTGACTATATAATACCCTGGACCCCTGGATGTAAAGAAAACAACAACTGGGAGAATGTTGGGTATGTGTTATAATCTTTGCATGGGTGTGTTTGTGGGCACATCAGATATGACAACTGCGTCTGGCGGTTTTTTGCTATTTTTAACGAATTTTTCTATTTTTAGCGGATTTGTAAATTAATCCCGGATTAAGGGATTAGGGTTTTGGTATCTACGGAATACCTAAAAACATTGTATATATTGTATGGTAAATGGTGAAATTCAATATAATGAATATAAGAAAGGTTTTCCCGGTTGAGGGTTTCCGGTATAAAATCTCTGTGTACTCTGTGTATGAGCCATTGATTAATTTTTGTCTTGCTTAAGAATATATATGCATTGCTTTACTTTGCAGGTTTAAAACTTACACTTCCTCTTCCTCTGGTATGAGGAAAAGTATTTCTATCAGCATAATGTCCTCTCTGTGAGCTTCCTCCTCTCTCATGCTGATTTTGAGGTTTCTTTCCCTCTTCTTGAGGTCTCTGAGTTCTATCTTGGGCAATTTTCTTTCCTCTGGATTGACTTCTACCTCAGCCTCTCTGACCTTGCTTTCGACTCAGTTTTTCTTCAGCTTTCAAAGCCATCTGATGAGCATCTTCTATAGTTTGAATGATCATCATGCTCATCTCATATTGGATGTCATATCTCAGACCATTCATGTACCTGACAACCTTTTCATCATCGCTTTCCCGATGACCTTCTCTGATGTTTAGTTTGTAGAATTATTTAGTGTACTCTTTCACTGACATCAACTTCTATCTCAAATTTCGCATTCTACGAAACAGAGTAATTTGATAATCCTTGGGTATGAATTTTTCTTTCATCTTCGCAACCATTCTATCCCAATTCTTGATTTTCTGCTTGCCTTTGCAGTGTCTGTCAGCCTGCAGTTCATCCTACCATAATGCTGCATACCCTTTAAGTCTTGTGATAGCATGTTAGACCTTCATGTCTTCCTCGACATCCTCATAGTTGAATTATTTGTCCAGATCTCTAATCCAATCTAGAGGCTCTTCAACATCCAGGTTTCCTTCATACATGGGAATTTCCATCTTTGCCCTGGCACCTATCCTTGCAACAGCCCTAAATAGGCGTTCATCTATAACATCTTCGACTGCGACTTCTTCTCCATGTCCAACTTCATTATCACTGTTAGCCTCACTGATATCCCCAGTGTCAACTGTGCACCTCTGTGTTGTTTCCATGGCATCAAGCCTGTCACGTAGTTCACGCATTTCCCTTTCTACTGCTGGATTAGGCATTGGTCTATCTCTTCTTCTTGGTGGCATGGCTGAGAAATTTTTTTTCTTCCTCTGCTATAGAAAGCAAAGACTCTTTCTGTGCTCTGATACCACAACTATTGTAGACCCCCAAACCCTCAGGTTCAAGGTCCGCACAGGATCGTTCTAATCTTCCCTTTGAGTCTAATTGACTCTTTGGTTTCCCTTTGGGAAATACCCTTCACACACAATGGTGTATCCATAGGTCCTTATGGGTGTGCCCGTGTGATTAAACACAAAGCACCAACCCAAATCTCCTTACCCAAAAATAGAATTGTGCCCTTCACAACTTTGGAACTTTGGGTTTCGCGACTTCATGACTTCTCCTCCCGAGTTTCTCAACCCTTCAACTGCCGAAACCCGAAATGTCGATTTACCAAAACTCTTATCGTGTTTCATGATTTTGGGAATCTCGAGACAAAAGACCCCGATCCCTTGTCCTTGAAAATGATGAAATACCGACTCTCGACACGTTCCGCAAAGGTTGGCCCCACAACGGACTTCTCACTTCATCAGGATTCTAGACTTCACGATTTCGCGAATCCAGATGTAAAGCTCCCGACTCTCTAACCTCCGAACCCTGAAATAGTCAACAAGGATTGACTCCACCTTTTTGACGAGGACACACCACCTGTCCACTCAACCGCTTCCTGTCTCTAACGTAGACTCCTACCACTTCTCACTTTTTTGGGTTTTCGGGACTTCCGCTCCCAAAGTGTTGTCTCCTCCATCTCCCAACACCTTAAATGATGAAATTCTGAAACTCCAATCCAATTCTTATCGCAACTCACGACTTCAGGACTTTCGTTTCACTGTGCTCAAGTCCTTGGCATTAGGATCCTCGAAATGCCAAAATGATCTGACAGCTAATGCAAATCATGATCAATTGTCCATGTTGATTCTGAATCCTAGAGTGGATAGATTTCTCTCCTTTAACCACCCTGCAACTTCTCTAGATCCTATAGTCCTCACTATTTTGGGGATTCTCCACAGAGAATTTCGACCGCTCGTTGCTCCTTGATAACTACTGCAAAAGTAACTGAAGTTCTTCCACTGGAACTCAACTTCCTACAAAGAAACTTTACCTTGCCTCCCTTTGAAGTATTCCAAAGGCACTCAGCCTCCTGTTCTTTCTTTGCAAACTCGAGTCTTCAAAAAGACTCCTGCATGCACTCCTTGCGGTAACCCTTCAACTACTTCTAAGTATTTGAACTCTCTCGACTCTGTGCACTTTTTTGCAACAACAGTCCTTCAACCCTTCTCTTGGTTGATAAGTTATGAGCTTCCAACCAGCCTGCACACAACTTGCATGGCTTCTGTGCCTCACCTACACTTCTGCAGGAAGGAGAACAATGATATCTCTCCTGAGCTTTCAGAGATAAACTATGAACCTCCATCAACGCACTCCGTGTGGGCAATTTGACTGCACTCCTTGCAGGAACTTCTCACTCAGGTTGAGAAACAATTGAAACTCATTCTCTCTCTCTCTCAGATTTCAAACATTCAACATGAAATCATACATTCACCCAATCTTAAAGAAAATGCACAACAGAGAGAATAAACAACCACAAGCATACCATTTAGCATGTATACACAGAAACCATCACAACACCATGAATCTGAATCAAAGCTCTTTTCATTAATTCAAACTTTTGTACATGGGTTCTTCTCTACAACTTTCTGCTACAGCTCTCTTCTTCTTTTCTATGCTCAATGATCTCTAATTGATAATGATACAACAATGATACAAAGGAAAGGGTGTCTATAGTCGGTTTTCCCTCTCATTTCCTAAACTGTCAAATTTGGAATTTAAAACTACCTACTTACATTAACTATGCATAAATGCCTCTATCTACTACAGATGAGAGCGAATCACTCAAGATATGTTTACAATATGCAAGTGTGCTTCCTCTTAACTATTACATTTTAATATCTGCGCATTTAAACTTTCAAAAGTACTTTCAACATGTGCAAAATGCGTTGGCACTTGTCCTAGCTATCTTCTACCTTCGCGCTCACTTGCTGCTGGTGATGCTCCTGCATCATAGTCAAACTTGCAAGATTGGAACCAAAATAGCCAAAAGAGTCGCTATCGAGGTTTTGGAGATGATAGATGCAAAAATTGGTATGAACTTGAGGAAGGATATTAACAATTAACCAAAGTGATACTTTAAAATTATGGTTTTTCCAGAGATAAAATATTCAACTTTAGATGTGTACTCAAAGAGGATTTATAAATATTAATAGAATGGTATATGTAGACAAGGAGTGACATCAAGGCATATAATAACATATTACACTTGTCCCTTTTAGTGGAACATAGTGAGTTTTCATCCACTATGTGTCCCTTTTAGTGGAACATGGTGATTTTTCATCCACCATGTGTCCCCTTTAGTTGAACATAGCATTAAATGACTTTAGAGAGTTGGGATTATATATTGGAAGAGGAAACTTGTATTAGGAGTTCTGTTTTATTTCATTATTCAATAATATCCTTTCTTTTTGTATCTTGTTGGGACTCTTATGCATGAGCACAAGTCAATTTGAGAGAGATTCATACCCCTTAACCCAACATGGGATTGGGAGGCACAAATGTATTATAATTTGTTTTGCTTGATGCTCAATATGAAGATATAGTTTCATTTGATATTTATGTTGGATTAATGAGAGGGGGGATGAATCAGTAATAATGTAATTATATTCCTTTTTCTCCAAATAATCCAAGTGTTATATCAATGTAGAATTATTATCCAATAATGAGCAATAATAAATGAACAATCACACACATACACATTACACGAGTGTTTTACGTGGAAACCCAAATCAGGAGAAAACCAAGGAATGATTTTTCTTATATGTCTTGAAGAATTACATTCATTGGAAGCACCAACTTCCTTTGTTTTCCAACTGCAATTGGAAGGAGGCTCGAAACCCCTACTTTCTCATGATACAACCTGAGGGAAGCTCCAACTTCCCAATTCCTTGGCTACAACCAAAAGGAGGCTACAACCCCCTAAGTTCTCCGGCTACAATCGGAAGGTGGCTACAACCACCTATCCTTGCCCCGTCCTACCACCCTAAAGTAGAAGTAGAATGATGGAACCACTATCAACCTGTCACTGTGAGATATATTGTTGTACAACTATATAAACCTGTACCAATGACCTGTATCCAATCTGAACAATTTTGATGTAATCAATCGGTACCTGAACTAAACATGTATCTAAAAGAATACAATAGATACGCGACTTGTAGTGATGTAGCCTGCGTATGTACGCGCCCTATCTATTATGCAACCTGTTTATTCCTTCTGAAACCAGCATTTCCTTTCACTTGAAAACTTTCGACCCTCTGTAACTTCTTTCACATAGAACTATAACTTGTCAATATATCCATACTGTAACTGTACCCTGTGCATGCATCCTCATACATAACTTCCACTCAAGGAAAGTATGTCTCTCTCTAGTCATGTGCCATATAGGTATGTGTAATCATGAAAAAGCATAATATCCCTCACATGATCTTTGTCATCAACTCATTTTTGATATTCAACTTCTCAATACATCAATAAATAAAACATATCAACCATGTACCATAAAAACTCTTAGCCATATGCCAAGAAATACAAGATGTGGCTCAACAAGAAGTATCAATGATAAATATACCAACGTTGTATTTTTGTAGATCTGACTTATACAAAAGATCCCATGTAGCCACTAGTCTCTCTAGGTAGAATCCTCAAATATCCATTGTCATTCCTCATGCATACATCAAAATCCAACTATTCATAGAAATAAGACATACCTTTCGAACCAATGGATGGATATAATGTACATGAGCACTCTAGACCTTCCTGGGAGCTTGATCTCAGAATCTAGAACCTCTGCACCTTCATCTTCTCAATTTTCATGGCTTTATCAACAAGTACTCAACCTATACACAACCAACCCACGTATGTACTCACCCTATACACAGACAACCCACATACGTGTACGCAGCCTATACAAAGCCATCCCATGTATGTACACACCCTATACACAGCCATCCCGTGTATGTGTACTCACCCTATGCACAGACAGCCCGCGTACGCCTCAAAAAATAAGATTTTCTATGAATCCGAGAATTTTGTCGTCAACCCTTCGTGCTACCTCAAACGTTCGCCACTTCAGATGTATCCACAAGTATTTACAAGAATATTTACACAAGAAAATAGATATACAATATGTAAAAGTGTGTTCTTAATGAGTGAGCTTTGCCTCTTATTTATATCTTCATGTAGCCTTACACCTTCCTTATTTTAGGGCTTCTCCATTTAAAATAATTTCTTTTGCAAGACACTTTGACTCTTGGGGGCTTCTATAAGACTCATGAGGGTTTTCCAACTTCATATGGTCATAACTCTCTAACCGTGAGGATTTATGTGACGTTCCACATACCACTAGAAATGTAATGACAAGCACTATGCATCTAGGATAGTTTCACTGACAAATTCACTGTCCTTCATCTCATTATTCCACAATTAAGCATGGGTTATCTCACTCCAAAAAGCATCTTCCCATGAGGGCTTTCACCATAAGGGGACCACTTTGGAGTTCATCCATCTTTACTTCTTTTATCAACCATGACAAGACAATAATGAGTCATATTTACATCAAACAATCTTGGGTCCATTACCCAAACCTTTGTGCTACAGGGATTTCTTCAAGGGTTGAAATCAATGACAACCAACCTTAATCAACAATATCCCCCTTTGGCATTGATGGAAACACTCTGATGCAATCCTGAAATCACATCACTCATGCTCCCCCTGGAACCATGCCTCTTTCCTCTGTATCTGATAAATCTGTTCCCCCTAGAACCATGTGTCTGTCCTCTACATCTGGTAAATATGATCTCCCTGGAACCATGCCTCTGTCCTTTGTCTTCATCCTCTACATTTGATAAATCTCTCCCCCTTTTTCATCAATGGAAAAGGTATATTTCCATTTGAGGTTGCTCCCCCTGACTCAACTGTCCTATTATGGTGTTTCCTTGTGTAAATCTAAGACATATAATATAAGCATTCAAAAAGCATTCATTTTGGAGTAGAAATAACTCTATGTCTCTGGCGAAGATATTCAAAGGATTCCCGTGGAAGTGGCTTTGTGAAGATGTCTGCCACTTTTTCTTTTGTGCCCACATACTCAACTCTGATGTTCTTTTCTGCAACCTTCTCCCGTAGAAAGTGATACTTGATTGGAATGTTCTTCTTCTTGGAGTGCATCATCGGGTTCTTTGAGATACCGATGGTGCTTGTATTATCACGATATATTAGAATGGGCTCATCATACTCAACCTGTATATCTATCAGAGTTTGTTTCATCCAAAGAACCTATGTACAACATGATGTTGCTGCAATATACTTGGCCTCAGCTGTAGATAAAGATATTGATGATTGTTTATTTCTTAGCCATGATACCAAACACTCACCTAAGTAGAACATTGCTCCACTGGTGCTTCTTCAGTCATTAATACAACCTGCCCAATATACATCTGTGTAGGCAATAAGTGATAGATATTTTCCTTTTGGATACCATAATCCAAACTCTTTTGTTCCTTTGAGATATCTGAAAATCCGATTTACTGCTAATACATGTGATTCCTTTGGTGCTGCTTGAAATCGTGCCACCTGTGCAACTGCCTGCATTACATCTGGTATGGATCCTGTCACATATAGTAGGCTGCCAATCATTGACCTATATTGCCTCTAATCTGTAAACTTCAAATCATCATCTTTGCTCAACTTACAACTAGTTTGCAATCTTCCATTCCGAACCTATTTAGCATTTCTCTGATATACTTGGTTTGAGAAATAAAAATTCCTTGGTTTCTTTGATGTATATGAATTCCCAAAAAGAAGGATAGCTCTCCAAGTAACAACGTTTCAAATTCATTTTGCATATCTTTTGCAAATTTCTAGTTTAGCATGTCATCATCACTAGCAAAAATAATATCATCAACATAAACTTCAATTAATAAAATATTACCTGGACTTACCTTGATGGGGAGGTTGTTATCTACACTTCCTTTTCTAAACCATAACTTGTGCAGATACTTATCCAGTCTAGAGCACCATGCTCTAGGAGCCTATTTTAGACCATACAAGGCCTTATTTAATTTACACACATAATCTGTGTTCATTGAAAAAAGAAATCCTTCTGATTGTTCAATGTAGACTTCTTCTTCAAGTTCCCCATTTAGAAAAAATGATTTTACGTCCATCTGATACACTTTAACATTTTTGGAGCATGCATAAGCTAAAATCAAACAGATTGCTTCCATTCTGGCAACTGGGACAAATGTCTCTTCAAAGTCGATTCCTTCAATATGTACATATCCTTTATATACCAATCTATCTTTGTTCTTTGTAACTTGTCCATATTCATTCAATTTATTCTTGAAAACCCATTTTTTTCTGATCACATTCTTATTCTTTGGTCTTGGAACCAATTCCCAAGTGTCATTTTTCTTTATTTCATCCAATTCTTCATCCATGGCCTTATTCCAAAATTCATCCTTGATGGCTTCTTCAAAACAGTTTGGTTCAATTGTAGATAAGAGTGCCAGGTGTGTTTGTTCTGGTGAACCGATTCTTCTTCTAGTCTCAACTCCTGCATATTTGTTCTCGATAATTTGATCTGAAGGATGATTATTCTGTACTCGTTTATTGGGTGTCTTTGGAGACACTTGCTGAACTTTCTCTTTTGCTTCTGTTAGATTCTCTTCATCTTCCTCTTCTACTTCTTTTTCATCTTCTTCTTCGAAAAGTTGTTCCATTGATTTGTTTTCTTCTTCCTTTGATTCTTCTCTGCCTGTTTCATCAATTGTTACATTGATGCTTTCCACAACTTTGTTTAATCTTAGATTGTAACACTCATATGCTTTCCTTGTACTTGAGTAACCAACAAGTATTCCTTTGTCCACACGAGAGTCAAACTTTCCCATTCCGCCATCTTCTCTTTTGATGTAGCATTTGCTTCCAAAAACTCTGAAGTGCTTCACATTTGTTGGTCTTCCTTTCCATAGCTCGTAGGGAGTTTTTATCAGTGTTGTTTATGAGAATTACTCTATTTTGAATGTGAACTGTTGTATGCACTACCTGTGTCCAAAATATATTTGTCAATTTGGAATCCATTAGCATTGTTCGAGCCATTTCCTATACTGTCATGTTCTTTCTTTCAACAACTCCATTCTATTGAGGTGTCCTAGCAATGGAGAATTTCCTTTTTATTCCATGACTGCTGCAGTAGTCCATAAATTCCTTTGAAGTGAGCTCTCCTCCATTATCATATCTCGAGCATTTGATTCTTGAATCCATCTCATTTTCAACCATTTCCTTGTAGATCTTGAAGTTTTCAAAATCTTTTGACTTGTTCTTGAGAAAGCAAACTACAATCATTCTTGTATAATCATCAACTAATAACATAAAGTATCTCTCACCTTTTAAGACCTTTGTTGTAGTTGGTCCAACTATATTAGTATGCAAAATTTCCAATGGTCTTCTTGTTGAATATTCCTTTGATTTTAACCTAGTCTTTATTTTCTTTCCTTGTTGACAATGCTTGCATAAAGTGTTGGTTGGTTTTGTGATCTGGGGAATTTCTTTGACTGATTCTTTTTTGTTGACTTTGACAAGGTTATCGAATTGCATGTGACCCATTCTTCTATGACATAGCCAATTTTCATCTTCCTTTTCTAGACAACACTTTTTATTTCCAATTTCACTTAACACATATATGTTGTTTGAAGTTCTTATAGTTGTACTGACCAATTTCCCCGAACCTTCTCTTCTTATCTCACACTTTTGTGAATCGAAAGTAACTTTGTGACCTTGGTCACACATTTGACTCGCACTTAGAAGATTATGTTTCATATCTTCTACCAATAGAACATTTTGTGCCATTTCATTCTTGTTCGCAATTCAGATTGTGCCTTCTCCAATGATTTTGGCTAAATTATCATTTCCAAAGGAGACTGGTCCATTTCTTTCCTTTTCCAATGTAAGAAATTTGTCTATATCACCTGTCATGTGTTTAGAACACCCACTGTCAACATACCAACCATGTTTCTTCTTCTTAGCTTTTAGAGTGAATGTGTATTCTTCATTGCTATATTGATCTCGCTTTCTTATCCATGTTGTTTTCTGAGGTTCTTGTCCGTGACTGTTGTTATTTTGTTGAGGTTATTTAGGAGGGAATGTCATTCTTCAATCTTTGGCCATGTGTCCAAAATTGTTACATTTGTAACATTCCACTTCAGTGCTCAAGGATTCAAACATGTTGTAACTTATTCTTTATGTTTCACTAGGTCTTCTTGAATAACCCCTTTGTGTATGACTCTCAAAGTTGGTATTGTTCCTATTGTTAGCTCTGCAATTTACATCTTTATGTCCAAAATTATTACATGCTTAACATAAACCAAAGAATATAGTTTGATACCCAGGAGTTGAAGATATTCTAAAAGAAGGTTCTCTTATGAATCCTTCTTCTTCTTGAGGCCTATCTATCTATTGTTGATTCTGAAATCTGAATCTTCTTGGTGGAGGAGTGTCCCTGTAATCTTCCTTGAATATATTACTATCCCCTTTGATTGTGTCTGCATAGATTTTTGAATTTGTTTCTTTCTCTGTTGTTTTGGAGCTTGATCCCGTTTTTGTCTGATTGTATCCAAGTTCAAACTTGTCAAGATGAGATTTTTGACTACTGATAATCTCATCCAAAACTTTTGAGCTATTCTGCATATTTTTCTTTTGAATATCCTTTCTTAGTGTGACAATCTTTGCTTCCAAGTTTCCAATGATCTTGTGCTTTTATTCTATTTGTTCTTTGAGTGCTTCTTCAATTCTTTTATATTATTCTATTTGAACCTTCAATCTTATGATCAATTTATCTAGTTCTCGAGTGTCCTTTTTCTTGTCTAGTTCTGCTTGTAGTTTCTTGTTTTTCTTCTTTTCTCTTCTGATAACTTCTATGGAACACATTAATTCTTCTCGATATTCAACTTCTTCCTCTTCAATTTCATCTTCGACTTCTTCATATCATTTTTCAGCTTCTTCATATTCTTCTTTGGAGTCTTCTTTGTCAGAATCGTTTAATACCATGAATAGAACTCTTCCTGCCTCACTGTCACTGATTTCATCTTCATCTGATGATGAGATGTCTTCTTTGATGCATAAGATTTTCTTGAAATATTTCTTTGTAGTTCTTTTGTCTTTATATGTGTGTTTTCCTTTTGAGTAACCTTCATCATTTCTCTTTTTCTTATGAGGACATTTGTTAGCAAAATGACCAATACCATCACAATTAAAACAAATTAAAGGAAGCTTACCTCTATAAATACCATTGGTTCCCTTGTTTAGCCTTTTGATGAAGTTGGCCACTTCTTCATCATCTTCTGAGACGTCGCTCCTTCTGCTATATTCTTCTTGTTCCTTTGCCTTTTTCTTTGATCTTTTGGATGATTTGAAGGCTTCTTCTTTTACATATGGATTTTCTTGTTAAGTTCTCATTTCATATACTGTGAAGATTCCATGCAGTTCATCCATGCTTATTGAGTTTAGATCCGATCTTTATTCTAGTGCGGATATATTAGGGTTGAATCTTATAGGAAGAGATCTTAGTACCTTTTGAACAATTACAAATTATTCAATTTCTTCTCCCAATCCTATGATTGCATTCACTATTTCATCAACTCTTAAGAAGTAGGCTGCAATATTCTCATCTTCCTTCATTTTTAGTTGTTCAAATTGACCTCTGTCAGTTTGAAGTTTTGCTTCTTTGAATTTTGTATCTCCTTCATAAATATTTCGAAGCTTGTCCCAAATATCTTTAGCAGATTTACAATGTGCAACTTTGGTGAATACTGTTTCACTGAGACCACTCAAAAGTGCATTTTTAGCTTTGGAATTATTCTGACCAAGTTTCACTGCTTTGTCATTTGTTGGTGGAGTTACTGGTACTATGTATCCATCTACAATTGATTGCCAAATTTCAAACCCCTGTTCCTATATATATGTCTTCATCCTTATGCTCCAAAAAGAATACTTCTATCCATCAAAGTGTGGTATTCCATTTTTATATGAGTTGGTACTCTCCATGATCTACCTTTCAATGGTTAAATTGATTTCTGAAGGAACCTGCTCTGATACTAATTGTTGGATTACTGAGAGGGGGGGTGAATCAGTAATAGTGTAATTATAATCCTTTTCACCAAATAATTGAAGTGTTATATCAATGTAGAATTATTATCCAATAATGAGCAATAAGAAATGAACAATCACACACATACACAGTACACCTGTGTTTTACGTGGAAACCTAAATCGGGAGAAAACCACGAAATGTTGTTTCTTATATGTCTTGAAGAATTACATTAATTCGAAGCACCAAGTTCCTTTGTTTTCCAGCTGCAACTGGAAGGAGGGTTCAACCCCCTAGTTTCACAGGCTACAACCTGAGGGAAGCTCCAAATCCCCAATTATATGGCTACAATCGGAAGGAGGCTACAACCCCCTAAGTTCTCTGGCTACAACCGAAAGGTGGCTACAACCACCTATCCTTGCCCCGTCATGCCACCCTGAAGTAGAAGTAGAATGATGGAACCAACATCAACCTGTCACTGTTAGATATATTGTTGTACAATTGTATCAACCTGTACCACTAACCTGTATCCAATCTGTCCTATAATCAATATGTACCTGAAATGAACATGTATCTACAAAAATACAATAGATACATGACTTGTAGTGATGTAACCCACATATGTATGCACCCTATCTATTATGCACCCCGCGTATGTACATGCCCTATCTATTATGCAACCTGCGTATTCCTTCTGAAAATAGGGTTTCCTTTCACTTGAAAACTTCTCACCCTCTGTAACTTCTTTCACATAGAACTATAACCTGTCACTATATCCATATTGTAACTGTACCCTGTGCATGCATCCTCATACATAATCTCCACTCATGGCAAGTATGTCTCTCTCTAATCATGTGCCATATAGGTATGTGTAATCACGAACACGTATAATATCCCTCACATGATTTTAGTCATCAAGCCTTTTCTGATATTCAACTTCTCAATACATCAATAAATAGAAGTTCTCAACCATGTACCATAAAAACTCTTATCCATATGCCAAGAAATACAAGATATGCCTCAACAAGAAGTATCAATGATAAATATACCAGCACTATGTTTTTTTAGATATGAATTTTACAAAAGATCCGATGTAGCCACTAGTCTCTCTAGGGAGAATCCTCAAATCTCCATTGCCATTCCTCATGCATACATCAAAATCCAACTATTCATATAAATAAGACATACCTTATGAGCCAATGGATGGATCTGATGTATCTGAGCACTCTAGACGTTCCTGGGAGCTTGATATCAGAATATAGAACCTCTACACCTTCATCTTCTCAAGTTTCATGGCTTTATCAACATGTACTCACCCTATACACAGCCATCCCGCATACGTACTCACCCTATACACAGACAACCTGCGTACATGTATTCACCCTATACATAGCTATCCCATGTAATTACACACCCCATACATAGCTAGTTCGTGTACGTGTACTCACCCTATACACAGACAACCCGCGTACTCCTAAAAAAATAGGGTTTTCTATGAATATGAGAATTTCACCGTCAACCCTTCATGCTACCTCAAACATTCACCACTTCAGATGTATCCACATGTATTTACAAGAATCTTTACACAAGAAAATATATATACAATATGTACAAGTGTGTTCTTAATGAGTGATCTTTGCCTCTTATTTATATCTTCATGTAGCCTTACACTTTCCTTTTTTTAGGGCTTCTCCATTTAAAATAATTTCTTTTGTAGGACACTTTGACTCTTGGGGGATTTTATAAGACTCACAAGGGTTTTCCAACTTCATATGGTCATAGCTCTCTAATCGTGAGGAGTTATGTGGCATTCCACATACCATCGAAAATGGAATGACAAGCACTATGCATCTAGGATAGTTTCACTAACAAACTCACTGTCCTTCATCTCATTATTCCACAATCAACAATGGGCTCTCTCACTCCGCAAAGTGTCTTCCCGTGATGGATTTCACCATAAGGGGACCAATTTGGAGTTCATCCATATTTACTTGTTATCAACCATGACAAGATAATAATGAGTCATCTTTACATCAAACAATCTTGGGTCCATTACCCAAACCTTTGTGCTATGAGACTTTCTTCAAGGGTTGACATCAATGACAACCAAACTTAATCAACAATCTCCTCCTTTGGCATTGATGGAAAAAATCTGATGAAATCCTGAAATCACATTTCTCATTCTCCCACTGGAACCATGCCTATGTCCTCTGTATCTGATAAACATGCTCCCCCTGGAACCATGCTTCTGTTCTCTGCATATGATAAATCTGCTCCTCCTGGAACCATGCTTCTATTCTCTGCATATGATAAATCTGCTCCCCCTGGAACCATGCCTCTGTCCTCTGCCTCTATCCTCTGCATTTGATAAATCTCTCCTCTTTTGTCATCAATGGAAAAGGTATCTTTCCATCCGGGGCTGGTCCCCCTAACTGAATTGTCTTCTTATGGTGCTTCCTCGTGTAAATCTCATACATATAAGATAAGCATTCTAAAAGCATTCATTTTAGAGTATAAATAACTCCAAGTATTTGGCAAAGATATTCAAAGGATTCCCGTGGAAGTGGTTTTGTGAAGATGTCTTCCACTTGTTCTTTTGTGCCCAAATACTCAACTCTGATGTTCTTTTCTGCAACCTGCTCCCATAGAAAGTGATACTTGATTGGAATATGATTCGTCTTGAAGTGCATCATCAGGTTCTTTGAGATATTGATGGCACTTGTATTATCACAATGGATTGGAATGTGCTCATCATACTCAACCTGTATATTTGTTAGAGTTTGTTTCATCCAAAGAACCTGTGTACAACATGATGTTGTTGCAATATACTTGGCCTCGATTGTAGATAAAGATATTGATGATTATTTCTTTCTTAGCCATGATACAAAACACTCACCTAAGTAGAACACCATTCCACGGGTGCTTCATCGGTCATCAATACAACCTGCCTAATCTGCATTTGTGTAGGCAATAAGTGATAGATATTTTCCTTTTGGATACCATATCCAAACTCTTCTATTCCTTTGAGATATCTGGAAATCCTCTTTACTACTAATACATATGATTCCTTTGGCTCTGCTTGAAATCGTTCCACCTCTCCAACTACCTGCATTATATCTGGTATGGATGCTTTCACATATAGTAGGTTGCCAATCATTGACCTGTATTGCCTCTGATCTGTAGACTTTGAATCATCATCTTTTCTCAACTTGCAACTGGTTTGCATGGGAGTGATAACTGGTTTGCAATCTTCCATTACAAACCTCTCTAGCATTTCTATGATATACTTGGTTTGAGAAATAAAAGTTCCTTGGTTTCTTTGATGTATCTGAAGTCCCAGAAAGAAGGATAGTTCTCCAAGTAATGACATTTCAAATTCATTATGCATATCTTTTACAAATTTCTGGCTTAACCTGTCATCATCACTACCAAAAATAATATCATCAACATAAACTGCAATTAATAAAATATCACCTTGACTTACCTTCATGTAGAGGTTGTTGTCTACACTTCCTTTTCTGAACCCTGCCTGCTGCAGATACTTATCCAGTCTGGAGTACCATGCTCTAGGAGCCTGTTTTAGACCATACAAGGCCTTTTTTAATTTACACACATAATCTATGTTCTCTGACAACTGAAATCCTTCTAGTTGTTCAATGTAGAATTATTCTTCAAGTTCCCCATTCAGAAAATTTGGTTTTATGTTCATCTGATATACTCTAACATTTTTGTAGCATGCATAAGCTAAAAGCAAACATATTTCTTCCATTCGAGCAACTGGGGAAAATGTCTCTTCAAAGTCAATTCCTTGAATCTGTGCATATCCTTTACATACCAATATAGATTATTTTCTTGTAACATGTCCATCTTCATTCCATTTATTCCTGAAAACCAATTTTGTGCCGATCACATTCTTATTCTTTGGTCTTGGAACCAATTCCCAAGTGTCATTTTTCTTTATTGATCCAATTCTTCATCCATGGCCTTATTCCAAAATTCATCCTTGTTGGCTTCTTCAAAATAGTTTGGTTCCAAGTAGTCATTCTTGTATAATCATAAACTAATAATATAAAGTATCTCTCACCTTTTAAGCCATTTGTTGTAGTTGGTCCAACTAGATCAGTATTATAATTTCCAGTGGTCTTGTTATTGAATATTCCTTTGATTTGAACCTGGTCTTTGTTTGCTTTCCTTGTTGACAATGCTTGCATAAAGTGTTGGTTGGTTTTGTGATCTGGAGAATTTCTCTGAATGCTTCTCTTTTGTTGGCTTTGACAAGGTTATCAAAGTGCATGTGACCCATTCTTCTATGCCATAGCCAACTTTCATCTTCCTTTCCTAGACAACATTTTTCATTTCCAATTTCTCTTAACACATATATGTTGTTTGAAGTTCTTGCAGCTGTACCGACCAATTTCCATGAACCTTCTCTTCTTATCTCATAGTTTTGTGAATCGAAAGTAAATTTATGACCTTGGTTACACATTTGAATCACACTTAGAAGATTATGTTTCATATCTTCTACCAGTAGAACATTTTGTTCCTTTTCATTCTTGTTCCCAGTTCAGACTGTGCCTTGTCCAATGATTTTGGATGAATTATCATTTCCGAAGGAGACTGATCCATTTCTTTCCTTTCACAATGTTAGAAATTTGTCTCTATCACCTGTCATGTGTTTTGAACACCCACTATTAACATACCAACCATGTTTCTTTTGCTTAGCTTGTAGAGTGACTGTGCATTCTTCATTGCTATACAAATCTTTCTTTCTCATCCATGTCATTTTCTGAGGTTCTTTTCTGTGATTGTTGTTATTTTGTTGAGGTTCTTTAGGAGCGAATTTCATTATGCAATCTTTGGCCATGTGTCCAAAATTGTTACATTTGTAACATTCCACTTCAGTGCTCAAGGATTCAAACCTGTTGTAACTTCTTCTTTTTGTTTCACTAGGTCTTCTTGAATAACCCCTTTGTGTATGAATCTCAAAGTTGTTATTGTTCTTGTTGTTAGCTCTGCAATTTACATCTTTATGTCCAAAATTATTACATGCATAACATAAAACAAAAAATATAGTTTGATACCTGGGAGTTGAATATCTTCTGAAACAAGGTGCTCTTATGAATCCTTCTTCTTCTTGAGGCATATCTGTCTGTTGTTGATTCTGAACTCTGAATCTTATCGGTGGAGGAGTGTCCCTGTAATCTTCCTTGTATATCTTCCTATCCCCTTTGATTGTTTCTGTATAGATTTTTGGATTTGCTTCTTGCTCTGTTGTTTTGGATCTTGATCACTTTTTTGTCTGATTCTATCCAAGTCCAGACTTGTCAAGATGAGATTTTTGACTGTTGATAATGTCATCCAGAACTTTTGAGCTATTGTGCATATTTTTCTTTTGAATATCCTTTCTTAGTGTGACAATCTCTGCTTCCAAGTTTGCAATGATCTTGTCCTTTTATTCTATTTGTTCTTTGAGTGCTTCTTCAATTCTTTTATCTTATTCTATTTGAACCTTCAATCTTATGATCATTTGTTCTAGTTCTTGAGTGTCCTTTTTCTTGTCTAGTTCTGCTTGTAGTTTCTTGTTTTTCTTCTTTTCTCTTCTGATAACTTCTATGGCACACATTAATTCTTCTTGATAGTCAACTTTTTCCTCTTCAATTTAATCTTCGACTTATTCATATCTTTCTTTGGCTTCTTCATATTCTTCTTCAGAGTCTTGTTTGTCAGAATCATTTGCTGCCATGAATAGAACTCTTTCTGTTTCACTGTCATTGATTTAATCTTCATCTGATGATGAGATGTCTTCTTTGATGCATAAGCTTTTCTTGAAATATTTCTTTGTAGTTATTTTGCCTTTATATGTGTGTTTTCCTTTTGAGTAACCTTCATCATTTCTCTTTTTCGTATGAGAACATTTGTTAGAAAAATGACCAATACCATCACAATTAAAACAAATTAAAGGAATCTTACCTCTATACCTACAATTGGTTCCCTTGTTCATCCTTTTGATGAATTTGACCACTTCTTCATCATCTTCTGAGACATCACTACTGCTGCTATATTATTCTTGTTCCTTTTTCTTTTTCTTTGATATTTTGGATGCTTTGAAGGCTGCTTCTTTTACATCTGGATTTTCCTATTCAGTTCTCATTTCATATGCTGTGAAGATTCCATGCAGCTAGTCCATGCTTATTGAGTTTAGATCCGATCTTTCTTCTAGTGATGATATCTTAGGGTTGAATCCCATAGGAAGAGATCTTAGTACCTTTTGAACAATTACAGATTCTTTGATTTCTTCTCCTAATCCTATGATTGCTTTAATTGTTTCATCAACTCTTAAGAAGTAGGTTGTAATATTCTAATCTTCCTTCATTTTTAGTTGTTCGAACTGACCTCGGTAAGTTTGAAGTTTTGCTTCTTTGAATTTTGTATCTCCTTCATAAATATTTCGAAGCTTGTCCCAAATCTCTTTAGCGGATTTACAATGTGCAACTTTGGTGAATATTGTTTCACTCAGACCATTCCAAAAAGTATTTGTAGTTTTGGAATTATTCTGACCAAGTTTCATTACTTTGTCATTTGTTGGTGGAATTGTTGGTACTGTGTATCCATCTACAATTGATTGCCAAATCCCAAACCCCTGTGCCTGTATATATGTCTTCATCCTTATGCTCCAAAAAGCATACTTTTGTCCATCAATGTATGGTATTACATTTTTATATGAGTTGGTACTCTCCATGATCTACCTTTCAGTGGTTAAACTAATTTCTGAAGGAACTTGCTCTGATACCAATTGTTGGATTACTGAGAGGGGGGGTGAATCAGTAATAGCGTAATTATAATCCTTTTCTCCAAATAATCCAAGTGTTATATCAATGTAGAATTATTATCCAATAATAAGCAATAAGAAATGAATAATCACACACATACATAGTACACCAATGTTTTACGTGGAAACCCAAATCAGGAGAAAACCACAGAATGTTTTTTCTTATATTTCTTGAAGAATTACATTCATTGGAAGCACCAACTTCCTTTGTTTTCCAGCTGCAACTGGAAGGAGGCTCCAACCCCCTAGTTTCTCAGGATACAACCTGAGGGAAACTCCAACTCCCCAATTCTCTAGCTACAACCCCCTAAGTTCTTCAATCAGATACAACCGAAGGTGGCTACAACCAGCTATCCATGCCCTGTCTTGCCACCCTGAAGTAGAAGTAGAATTATGGAACCACTGTCAACTTGTCACTGTGAGATATACTATTGTACAACTGTATCAACCTGTACCACTAACCTCTATCCAATCTATACAATTGTCTTGCAATCAATCTGTACCTAAAATGAACATGTATCTACAAAAATACAACAGATACATGACCTGTAGTGATGCATCCCACGTATGTATGCACCCTATCTAATATGCAGCTCGCGTATGTATGCTCCCTATCTATTATGCAACCTGCGTATTCCTTCTGAAACTGGGATTTCCTTTCACTTGAAAACTGCCAACCCTCTGTAACTTCTTTAACATAGAACTGTAACCTGTCACTCTATCTAGACTGTAATTGTACCCTGTGCATGCATCCTCATACATAACCTCCACTCAAGGAAAGTATGTCTCTCTCTATTCATGTTCCATATAGGTATGTGTAATCATGAACAAGTATAATATCCCTCACATGATCTTATTCATCAACCCCTTTCTGATATTCAAATTCTCAATACATCAATAAATACAAGATCTCAACCATGTACCATAAAAACTCTTATCCATATGCCAAGAAATACAAGATGTGCCTCAACAAGAAGTATCAATGATAAATATACCAACATTGTATTTCTGTAGATCTGACTTATACATAAGATTCCATGTAGCCACTAGTCTCTCTAGGGAGAATCCTCAAATATCCATTGCCATTCCTCATGCATACATCAAAATCCAACTATTCATAGAAATAAGACATACCTTTTGAACCAATGGATGGATCTGATGTATCTGAGCACTCTAGACCTTCCTGGGAGCTCGATCTTAGAATCTAGAACCTCTCCATATTCATCTTCTTAAGTTTCATGGCTTTATCAACATGTACTCACCCTATACACAACCAGCCCGTGTACGTACTCACCCTATACATAGACAACCCGCGTACGTGTACTCACCCTATACACAACCATCTCGCGTACATACACACCTTATACACCACCAACCCGCATATGTGTACTCACCCTATACACGGAAAACCCACGTACACCTCAGAAAATAGGGTTTTCTATGAATCTGGGAATTTTTCCATCAACCCTTCATGCTACCTCAGACGTTCGCCACTTCACATGTATCCACAAGTATTTACAAGAATATTTACACAAGAAAATAGATATACTATCTGTACAAGTGTGTTCTTAATGAGTGAGCTTTGCCTCTTATTTATATCTTCATGTAGCCTTACACTTTCATTATTTTAGGGCTTCTCCATTTAAAATAATTTCCTTTGCAAGACACTTTGACTCTTGGGGGATTCTAGAAGACTCATGAGGGTTTTTCAACTTCATATGGTCATAACTCTCTAAACGTGAGGAGTTATGTGACGTTCCACATACCACCAGAAATGGCATGACAAGCACTATGCATCTAGGATAGTTTCACTGACAAATTCACTGTCCTTCTTCTCATTATTCCACAATTAAACATGGGTTCTCTCACTCCGCAAAGCGTCTTCCCATGATGGCTTTCACCATAAGGGGACCACTTTGGCGTTCATCCATCTTTACTTCTTATAAACCATGACAAGACAATAATGAGTCATATTTACATCAAAAAATCTTGGGTCCATTACCCAAACCTTTGTGCTACAGGGCTTTCTTCAAGGGTTGACATCAATGACAACCAACCTTAATCAACAATTTATTTGTTCTTATATGTTTATACATTGTTCTTTACTGGTTAAAATTGAGTGTTATTCATCTTATTATGTTTCATTTAATGTTGTTACATAAGAATCCTCAACAAGTGCGATTGTTAGTGAACAATCAGTCTTCTACTCTCCGAGTGGGTGATAGTAATGATCTAGAAGGAAACTGTTATAAAGAAGACATAGTGAAGTGTTTTTATCCATTCATAAGAGTGGAGGCTTACATTCTCATGTGTTTTGTTTGAAATATTTGTCTATGATATCAAAACTTGTTCCTTGGGGAAAGGAAATATGAAATTACTATCAAATTCATGGTCATATGTGGAAATCAAACCGTGAAAAGACTAATTTATGCTCAAAATTGTGATTATTTATTGGTTTTCATTGATATCCTAAGGGTTTACCTAGTAGATCTACTTAATAATGATTTTGTTAGTGAAAATATGGAGATATGATGTTTGTTTATAAAGATATTTAAGCATTTATGATGGTAAAAACAATGCAAATTCTCTTATATATATGGTTTAATGGAGGGATGACATTATTCATGTTCTTTCATGCCTAGATTTGGAATAATTGTGGTAATATGTTGAGATTTATTTGTAGGATTG
>JASDQU010100944.1:741872-767613 GCA_032191745.1 Picea mariana | reverse complement strand
TTCCCAAACTTTTCCCATAAATCCTTGGCTGTAGCTTCCTCTGAGACATTCAGTAATACTGAATTGAAGAGACACAGTCGAATTGTGCTCTTTGCCTTCCGATCCGTCTTTTTCCAGTCATCTGCAGAAGTTCCTGTAGGTGTAGTACCTGGATCTACCATGATCCACTGATCTCTATCCACCAAAAGATCTTCCATCTTGAGCTTCCATAGCTCAAAACTTTTCCCATTAAACTTCTCGATCTCCATCTTCCAATTTCTTGCCATTTCTTTTCACCTGAAAAACAATACCACGGATCTCCCACTGTAACAAGGCTTATCACAGTTCCGAGCCAAACCCTTGACAACAAAGGCGTCTTCCTGAAGCCAATAAAGCTCTGATACCAAATGTAAATTCTAACCTTGTACAATGTCTATTGTAAATAGATATTCAGAAAAGAATAGAAAAGATACAATGGCAAATGCAAACATTACACAGATATTTTTCCCTTGGAAACCCAAACCGGGAAAACCAACATATATTATATTCATACATTGTGTTACATTGTTTACAATACAATATACATATAGGAGCCAGCGGCATCCAAAACCCTCACCCAATAACCTGGATTAGTCCAAAACCCTAATTCCTTAACCGGCAATAGAAAACCATCGACAAAAAACCATGTGCCGAAAAAACCACCTAAATATCATGTGGTCTAGGAAATATGTCATATTGGTAATATGTCGTCCCCGAAATATGTCGTCCTGGTGCGAAAAAAGTTTTAGGGGGTGCTGCCCCCGAACCCCTGCATGGGGGGCTCCGCCCCCCTCTAACCCCCCTGCATGCCTGGCACAAATGCTCAGACACTACTACTCATGCAAAGAATATAACACATACCCAACACTCCTTTCCCTCCTAGAAATCTAAACTTTCATCTATTCCCTCCTGGAAGTCTATGAGATCCTCAACTAATCTCTTTTCCTCGTCGCTGAGGTTCCTTCCAACCTCTAGTTCACAAATGTAAACCACTTCCTCCTATTTGGCATTAATGTTTTCAGCATGCCTCAACCACCTTCTCAACACCTGGTGCTACTTCTTGGAAACCAACTGTTGGACATGCCACTTCACCTTCTGCTTCATGGGCCATTCATATCTCTATATTCCCTCTACTTCTTATTGCATATTTAGCATTAGCGAGTTGAGCTCTTCTCAGATATCCTTGAGATATTTATCCATTTGTTCTCTTCTTTTCTGTTGGCTATCTTTTCTATGACCCCGTTTCTGGCCCTCAATAGCCATTTTCTCCTTCTCTTCCTTAAGAATGCAATTGGTCCTTCTATTTCATCTCACCTGGCTATATTCTTTGCCCGCTCTACAACTGAGAGCACCACTATCTTTCTCATGCATCTCTCCTAGCTGTCTACTGACTTCTTCACACTTGCAAATAGATCTTCATAGATCATCAACACTCTTTCTTCTCCTATTTTTCTTGTTGTCTACAAAAAAATTCCTCTCTGATACCATATGATGTAGACCCCCACCCTCACTTACGGCCCATGCGACCTCCCGTTCTAGGATCGTTCAAAACTAAGGAGATGAATTGTCTCTCAGGCCCTTGTTGAGCCCTTAAAACTCTTTACACAGGTCTTTTTCATGTTCCCCAAGTGTGAAACCAAATTTGAGAGAGTCCTCAAATACCAGTGATGTCCTCCACGTGACTTCGAGCTAAAACCGCAGGTCAAACTCCCCCCTTAAATCCAATTAGGGAACTGGCCCCTTTTTATCGACAGAAATCACATGTGACCATGGGCTGTAACCAAGCCCTCAACCAAACACATGCTAATTCGGTGCTTTAGAGGCTTCATAATTTGGGAGCATCAACACCCCTATACCTCCAATCCTCTGAACTCGCGAACTACCAAACTTCGGAGTGCTTAGTAGATTGAATGGTCTACGTTCTCTTCAAATAAACAACCTATAAATACTCAGTGCTATTATCTTTAGATATTTTCACCCTTTGACTCATCTTGACCTCTAGAAAACTGAACTCGGAATTCCCCGGAGGCTCACCTATCCGACAGTCCACAAATTGACAGAAATTGATGACTGATATCTCTTTGTTGCTCCGAGATTCAGAGGTTCTCTCCACTCAAAACACCTTATTCTCCTATATCACCGAACCCCAGACCTGATCGGATGTTTCTAGAGCTCCCATAGATCAATGGCTCATGCGTACTCTGGGCTCTTGGACTTCAGAGATTTCCATTGTGCAACACCTCTTCATAGGTATCTTGTAGTACCAGACCGGTGAATACTCACACAAAAATCAATCAACGACTCACTCCTTCTCAATAACCAACAACCATGATCTACTACGAGACTTCGAGCTTTAGTAGTTATGGATGTCTAACACCTTCAATAATCCAAAGCATTGGACTGCCAAACTTGTGAAGGACCCAAATCAACGGACCACATGCCTCGACAGATGGACTCTTCATATTTATTTAGGACTTTGGGTGTCCACTCGTTTGTGCAATGCAAACTGTTGTATCTCTTGAACGTCAAATTGATGGATTTCCTCTCCTTCCTCCATGTTTCATCCTCTTTATCTATGGTTAGGATGAGCTCCATAGTTTGGAACTCCAAGCATCTTCACTCCAAGGTGGTTTCTCAACCTTTTCCTTCAGAGTACTGGGGATTCATACCTCTAGATCTATCACCCTGTGTCAACTCCAGAACGACGACTGGGATGAGTTATATCCTTCAGGACTCCAAAAAACTTCCACCCGAGCACTTCACTTAACAAACTCCTCCGGAGTGTTGGACCTTCGGATCCCTGGATCAACTACCATGCATCCTCTTCTCTGATAAATGGTGAGGATATACTCTAGTACTTCGGAGCTTCGAGGAACTTACACACTTCTATTCTTAGGCTCTAAATTCTCCAGATAGTTGGACTTCCAGACTACCTAGGATCTCCTGACAGGTTTCCTCAACAATGGACAGTCCAGATCCACTTCGAGTCCCCAGGACTTTGAGAACCTCTTCTCCTTTTCATCTGAGTATGAAAAACCTACAGACATCTGAAGTTCGAAGGAATTCCAGGATTTAAAATACGCGCTACTTACCTAGATCTAATGACTTGCGATCCGCACATCTAGATCCAACGAACGAGATTTGTCCTTCTCCTCCGTTCATTCCTCCTTCTACCTGGACTTCGATCCAACGGTCCACATATTCTCCCACAACCAATCTAATGAATGTTGTATCTTCTCCTCCTCTATTGTTGTGCTGACTCTCCCAACGAAGGATTCTTCAATTATTTCAAAGGATTTTCCTTTGAATGTTCCTCTGCAAGGACTAGTAACTTGGTATCTATTTCCACGCTACACCTCCTAAGCTTGAAATGATTTAAAATTCAAGGGTCTCAACCCTTTTTTCCTTTAACAAATCCTTCTTCCCTCCTGGTAGAAAAGAATCTCTTTCTCCCTAGCTTGACTTCACAAGGTTTTTTTAAGCCTCAGATTCCTTCCCTCGGATCCTTTGAACACTGTGAAACCTCAAACTTGGAAAACATCTTTCTAATTTCTCTTTGCACAACTCTAATGCTTACTCTCCTCGAGACTTTGAAGGTTTGCGAGGTCCTTTCATGCACTCGTTGCGCTATCCCGAATCAAATCCTTGACACTTAGCTCAGTGTTGGCCCAGTGCACACCTTGCACAAGAATTCTTCAACTTTACCCTTCTCTGGGTGACTGTGCACTCTTTGCACCAGTTCTTACATGACTACAACTGTTTCTCCTGAAAAAAGGAGTCTGAAAATGACTCTACCTATGCACTCTTTGCATGGTTCTATGCACTCCTTGCACTTAACTTCTGATGTTCCCACTTATAAACTTCCTCGCAAAACTCGAAACAGAGTTCTCATGCATGCCTTGCACTGAATCCTCAGAGTGTTCAGTAACACTAGTGTTACTTCTTCTGTGCTTTTCCTTCTGAGATTTGGAACAGTTCGAGTGTGCCCACTTGACATGATCTTCCTTGAACTCGTAACATAGTTCAAAATGAACTTCATGTGTTGGATTCATAGATTACTTCAATTACTCTATTGTGCACTCCTTTCACAAGCCTAAGAGCCCAAAAAACTTAGAAAACTAACAAATAGGGAAATATATCTAATTCTTGCAAATGGAAAACATGCATGCATCCATGGCATTCATAAACACATGGAAAACATTAAAAAACATTTAGAAAGAAAATATAAAAACAAATAGAAACCTCATGGGCAAGAAAAAATTCTCTTTGTATTGATATCTCAATGGTTATGTACAAATGGTTACAAATGCTGGACTACAACGGAGTCTTGAGCTCTTTCTCTCCTCTCCTCTCTTCTAACTGCTCTTCCACTAACTAAATAATGAATTTCGATACAAGAGATATTTAAACAAAGGAGGGACTTCTCGTTCCTTCCTATACCTACCTCATTAAATTACATTAAATGGACATCTCATCCGAATCAAACCTAAATATACCCAACTGTCATCCATTTAAGGTGACTTTACATGCAACATGTTAAAACACATGTTCTCGGATTTATTTGATCCTTCAAACATTTAATTACATTGAATTATATTAAATTTTTCAACTAAGTTCAAAATTTGAAAGTATTGGCGCATCCTTCTTTGGGTTCTGCTCCCTCCTAGTGTACTGATGCACTGTCTTTATGGTGCATTGTTGAGGTGGAGCGATGCTCCTGCATCACACTACTAGTAACTTGAAGTTTTTATTGAAACAAATAATCATAGATGTAGAGAAAATAACAAATGCATTAAATCTTCATACAATATTAAACCTTTTGTTTTCTATAGTGAAAATTCTTAATTAGTTCCCTCCCAGGATGGAGGGGGAAAGGATCCTAATTAGACAATAGCCTTATGGTTTTATTCTCATGACTATTGTTTTCTTTTAATGCGAATTTCAATTTTAATATTTTTATATTTCAATGGTATTTTTGATTTATGTGTATCAAAATGAAATGGGTTGAAATATCTTGCAAGACTCCTTCCATTTATCTGGATAATTAGCTCATACTTTTTTTCATTAGTAGTGCACACATAGTAATCAATCAAGAAATTATTTCTTTGCTTGAAACCTTTTGCTCCTTCCCATAGCCAATTTTCATCGAAGTTGAAATTCTTGCATTTCATTTTCCTCTTGCATGGTTTGAAGAATCGAGTCGAAATTCCATCAGTTTCACAACCACTCCTTTGAGTAACAAGAACCTAAAATCAAGCACTAATTAAAATTTATCTAGAAACTTTTCTAGGGATCTTCAAACCCATCTTAGCTTAGGTGTAGAGATTTATAATAGGATTGTCAGAATAACTTTCCAAAGTTGCTAAACAAACTTAGAGCTTTGAGTTAGGGAGTTAAATCCAGTTTCTATATCACTGACTTTGGAAATCCCTTCTAACATAAGGGTCAAGCACAAGGTCGCATTGGGGCCAAAAAATTAACCAACCTTGTTGTGTTGGTCTTGGTGTAGTGGTTGGACGTATTATGGGGATCAATTAGGAGAATACCCTCTCTTTGAGGAATCTCTCAAAGTGGTTTTGGTCTTAGTGAATCTATCCTTACGTGTAAGCCGTATTGTCGACTATCCCCCCTCTGCTTTGGTATAGTAGGTGGTACCATAGGGGCCATAATATTTTATACTTGATACCCAAGGTGAAAACACATGGAAGTTGGTGTTGTACCTGATATCGACATTGGATAGACTCACACAGACTCCTTGGAGGGTTTGCCACTCCTAGGTGAGGTAGCTTGCACCAGGTCGTAAGTTCATTAAGCAGGTTGTCAGCATAAATTTCCACCTTCTAAAACTCATCCCCTTTGCACATAACCAACTAGAGCTTCTTTGTGAGAAGGTTTGTTTTCATGATTGACTCCCAGATTAATTAGCATGTGTTGTTTGTTCTCCTTAGTAGGCCTTAGGATTGAGTCTATGTCTAATGGCATTAGTTAAAGGGTCTTCCAACTAGCATTGTGTCCCATTACCACCACTTGTTTACATGTGTACTCATTTGACTCCAAACATTCCCCTATAATTCCTAGATAATATACCAATAGTAATAGAGCATAATACTGGTGTGAAAAAGTAACACTACGGTAATCATTATGAGATTACTATGATACTAACAGGATACTAGTAATGAAGTAAAACCATTGTACTAATTAGTGTTACATCTTGATAGAACAGAGCTGGTTTATCTTATAAGAATCAGAGTCCTATTGTTTCACATTGAGTTACATACCTTGTAAATGTTTATCATAAGTGGAGTACTAATAATACCATTGATTAAGATGGGGTTAATTAGGGTAATCTCGTATGTTCAAAGAAAGGTAATATTATAAGTTAATTTGGGTAATCATATGTGCAAATGTACATATTTTGGCCTTCCATGCAGAAACAAGTGGAAGACTATATCAAGACATATTCACATTGTAGTCAAAGAAAACTTACAAATAAAGAGCTTGGGTTGTCATAACCTTTTCCAATTCCCTTCATGGATTTTGTTAGTGGTTATCCTACCACCCAATGCAAACATGATTGAATCTTTGTATTACTATACAAATTCTCTAAGAAGCCCGTTTTCATAACTTTCCACAACACTATTGGTGTCTCTAAAGTTGTCAAGCTCTTATTTTAACATGTATGGAGTAATTTTAGCTTACCTTTGGCCATCATTTATGATCACACTTCGCAATTTATAAATTGATTTTGGAAATCATTATGGAACCTTTTAGGTTGTCAATTACTCTTTTCTACATTTTTTCAACCCCAGACAAATGGACAAATTGAGGTAGTGAAAATATGTGACATGTAATGTGGTTAAATCAGTGTTCCCATGAAAACTTATGCCATGCTCAAATATATTCACATGATCAAACTCATGGAATATCTTGTCATACCAGAAATATATAATGGAGGATACCAATATTCATCTAGGGATAATTCCATATTTATTTACTTCAATCATTGAAATATAATTTTAAAAACAAATAATCCTCATACCTAATTTTCAAACTATGGCGTCACTAAGTGAGTCTTCAAATTCCTTTAAATATATTTGGATATACTCACCTCTATAAAGAAGAAGCTCTTCAACAATCTTCCAATAATAGGGCTTTGTTCCTGATTGGAGTCTTCATATGAGAATGTGATCTTCAAGAAAGAATCATCATCAATCAATGTAGCATATCTACTCAATAACTTGCACTGGACTTTGTCCTATGTAATGATGATAAAATTTTACCTCCCAAACCTGAACTTCAAGAGAAAAATCCCGAAAATACAAGTGCAAATTTAGAGGAAGTAAGAGGAGTTTTCCATTGTCACCACAAAAATTCCCTCTCTCACTTTAATTTGGCTCCCCTCCATCACAAGTGGGGTTTCCCTAAGTAAATTTATGATATACTTTATAAGAAATAGATGGATGGTGGATCACCAAGACTAATGCCAATCCAACAAGCAATGGAGTCAATCTTAATAAGGGTTCAACTAAAATGAGAGATGAGTAGTTATATTGTTACTAACTTGATCTAGACAATATCATGAACTCATTAACATGTTGAAATTAAAGAAGGGTTCCCTATAAAGGTGCACCGCTTCAACTATTACAAATCAAACTTAATAATGTGAAACCATTGAAAATACAATATAGTTACAGACTTTCACTGAAATGACATATAAAAAACCCAGTATTGAGCATGATGAACAAGTCAAAAGGAGGGTTTCACCTTAACCTTCTTCCTTCTTCTATAGAAAAATTACCCTTCATGAAGATTAATAGAACAGATTTGCAAGAAAAACTTCAACAATCAAATACATCCATGGAAATGTTAAAACAAGATGAGGAATGTAACATTGGAAGCCCTTAAAATTCATCTTGAAATGGATCTTCAACTAATTTTAGATGGAATTTCCCTATCAATCCAACTATAAAAATATAATGGAGAGAGATAGTCATTTTATAGACTTGAAGCTCCATCTCCTTACAATAAAATAACATTTAGTGGATTCTAGATCCATGAATTTCTCAAAGAGATAATGATATAATAAGAAACTACTTCTAGATCCATAATTTAAGGAGTATACAATATAACCATTAAAAAGTCTCCACAAAGGTAGGGACATTTCTCATTTTTTAACCTTGGAAACAAAGTTGATACTTTCTTGTTGTCATGCATCCTTATCCTCTTTGGAACAGTATTCAAGAAAATGTGTTAAAATAGTTATGTAGCTCAAAACAAGGGGAACACTCTTCAAGTAGGGCCTCCTTTGACCATGGACTATGTACTTTAATACTACCAACATGAAGCACGCCATAAATACATGCTAATAAACCTTTTGAAAAATGGGTCTTACTGGAAATATGTGCCAAGATTTGCATCACCTTAACTCTATCCAAGTCAAATAACATGAAACTTCTCCTGAACTTAGAAAACATCCTCCAATATATTACACAATCCACAAAAGTGGATTTTATGTGGAACTAAGTGGTCCCAACTCTTTCTTCAACAATTAACAATAAAATACTATATGGGGATACCTTCCATGCTATTCTTTCTCCTTAGAGGTGCATATTTTACCATGTCAATGGGAATGCACCACTCCAATAATGATAACCAATATATCAAGTGACTGCTTCTCATCAAAATATGTAACATTCCCTTTGAATGATGAGAAACTTCCAAATATCAATCCACCAATTATGGAATTCCTCTCCAAATACCTCCTTATTTAATTCCAAATGTGATGAGAGTGCTCCATGTTAGATACCAACAAAGGATTTCTAGAAATTTGTTTATTGATGATGAGCAGGCTGTAATATTTGCAAATAGACTATTGAAAAATACACCTTCATTTATGAGTTTTAAAGAAAATATAGGCTATAACTAAGATTAATTTTTTATTGGTTTAATGGTGTCATTAAAATATCTTAGTTTACTCCCATTGGGCCTCCAAATTATGGTGTTTCTACTATAGGAAATGCCACACAGTTATGCCGGAAATCTGTTCTAGTAACACTGCTCAATTTCTAGTTAAATATATCCTCAATGTAGGATTCAAATTAGGATTCAACAACTAATAATGGTTAGGATATCATCACTACAAATCCTAAACCCATCTTATCCAATTAGTTAACCTTAACTACTTGTGGAGATTGGAGAGAAAGTATGACAAAGTGACAGAGTCTGCATGGCTGCCATCTGTTTTGGCTTTCCTGTTTTGGATGAGATCATTTTGTTGAAAAACACTGATGTTTATGTCTCTACGTGGGGATACTAATGTCAATAATAGGTTGTGAGCACTAGGTAATTTGATCCCATTTTTATGTCGATCATTGCATCGTTTAAATAGAGTATTTGGCTCAACCTATTTGATCCCATTGTTATGTTGATTCACACTCTCTCCAAGGAAAATGACTAAATTATTAGACTTAACCTCTGAAACAAATTATCCCAAAAATATATAAACAAGTGCTTATAGATCCACTTTAATCCCATAAATAGTAATAATGTATTTGTAGTTTTGTAAATCCACAATTTATGGAAAATTAAATCATATATCCACTAATAAGTCTTCTTGAAATCTGAGCATTTCGTTTTTAGGTTCTTCAAAAAGTTTTGGATCTTCCATACTTCAAGGTAGACCTTTTCTTCAAAATCATTGAAAAGTAGGATGCTTCTCCTCCTTGATATCTTTACAAAAGGTCCACATCACTCTTTTTTGAGATATATTCATTAACACTCTCTAAATATGGACATCCTCTTATAGTGGGATCCTGCATATACATGTGCATAATATGGAGCTAGAAAACCTTCCTCTTATGTGGACCATTACCAACCAATTCTCAAAATATAATGTACTTCATGCACAAAAATATAATTCTCCCATTATTTTTGCTTCTATCTTAGCACTCATATGTAATAAAAAAACTAAATCTTACTTGACAAGTATGTATATAAAAAAACTAAATCATAATCGACAAGTATGTATATAGAATTCTCTCCAAAATGGGATCATTTAATCATGGTTAGCATGATGAGAGTGAAAAATATTAATTTCTAGCAAGGGCATCATGGAAAATATGTTGTTTACATTACCTTCAGTATGCAAAAGGGTTAATCCTCCATTGTGTTAATGGTGTTCTTAATCGATGCTCCCCAAAACTTGGTAGAAATGCATTCTTATCAGATATCAAAGGATAAGAAAACCAGTTTATTTTTGTTGTAATATCATTTATGCTTCCTAAAATCAGATCTTATCAGATTAAAAAATCATGATTGCAGACCTATGTTTCTAGTATTCTTACTTAATAACAATGGTCATAATTTTCTAAGGAAACGTTCCTCCTTGTATCCACAAGTTGGTTTGTATTTTCACTGATAAAATATCTCACATATACTCATTTCCCCAAAGGATAAGCACCACAAATAGGATCAATGGATTCATGAGTTTTCCATACAACAATCCCTATCTTGGCTAGGTTCATAGATTGTCTTGCCACAATACCTAAAAATAAATAGAGTCTGCCAAGATAGAAATGACCATTATCATTGTACCATTAGTTCAAATAGGAAAAGTTTAAGTCTGTACACATCACTTTTTCTAAGCAACTCCTATAGGCTTAAAGTTCTTCAATATCCAATATTGTCATGGTGTATCTTTCCCTACAAATTTCAATGTATTGTTTACCAACCTAGTGATTGATACTTTTTTATTTCTGAACTTCACTGAACACATTCTTATTCAAGGTTTTCTACCTATAAAATCCATAGAATTAAAAGAAATAGACACAGAGATTCCTCCAAAGAGTCTCCAAAATAGCTTCAATTAAGATCTAAGGGATTTATCCCACAATCAAATAATTTATCTTCCACTCTTCACTCTTCATTTGACATATTTTGTGCCACAATAAGGAGAAATATTTCATAAATCAAAGTTCCTCTGAATATGATATATTATCCTTCTAACAACAAGGCCTTGAAGAAATCTATAATGCATAGGATCAACTTGTGCAATCATACTTTCATGTTTATAGACTTTCCACAAAATTATTTAGAAACAAATTCTACCTTTTATGACACCTAAATTCCAAAGTAATAATCTTGAAACCAAGTTTTTATTCATTTCCCCCTAACAACTACAACAAAGAAATTAAAAAATTTTAAATGACCAAGTAAAGAAGCAACAAGGCCCAGATTATAACACCTCGGGTTTTGAACCCCATATTAAATAATGTATTGTTACAATGCTAAGAGGCCAGAGTGCCCAAACAATTATTAAAAGGCCAGTGTTCCTAATAAATGTAATGTTTTGATCATTATTAATAATAAAAACTTCGTTGGCTGCTAGACATACAAGGACAAGAGTTATAGGGGGATATGATTCCACAAGAGAGGGGGATTGAGGGGCTAAGCATTTATTTTATATTTTGTTCTCCATTTTTTCTTAATGGAGAATGGAAGTTAGATGATCTTCTTGGGGGAAGGCCATGAGATTCTTGATTCCCAAAAATTTCATAAACTCATCGTTGGTCTGTTGGGGGCTTGGTCATTCATTCTGTTCTCACTTACATTCTCTCTCTCATTCTGCTATTGGTCACTCCACTTGTTCATGCATTCATGTTTGCACCTTGTTCATTGTTCACACCTCTGCATGGAGACTTCACTCCATTCACTCTTTCACCCCACTCATCTTCCTTATTCACATTTGGCTTGGGTAGGTAAAAAAAACTATTGAAGAACAACCAAATTTTTGTTCGTTTTAGAAACTGTTGGTGTAATCCAACCATGAAGCAAGACCTTCATGTCAAATGTGTGTGGTATGTGTCTAGCCTTTCTCACAGTTGCGAGTCTTGAGAGTCCCATCATGGAGATTCTGGACCAGATGCACTGGAGCCCTGGTAGGAGAAGGACCACTTGAGGGACTACGTGGAAGAGAAAGGTGGGGGGTCCATTCTCTTGGGTTGTTTAGGTTGGGTAGAAGAGAGTTGGGTACTTGGATTGTTGTGGGTGTTGGGAAGCCTGTGAGAGCTTGAGTGTTGACTTGTTTGGGAATACAAGTAACACTCTAGAACCGTCTTTGTGGATTCATAGCCCTAGCTTAGGGGTGAAATTGTTGTTGAGACTTGGAACAACATTGTCTACAGTTGGGTGGAACGTCCTTGGTCTACATCCATTCGATGGTTTTATTTTATAAAATATAAGTGCTCTCTATCACAGTATTATTTACCCGTGTATTATTTATTCCACTTTTTATTTATTTATCATTGAGTTCAATATTTAGAGTATGCATGATTGTTGGTTATGGTTGTGCATGTCATATGATTCATTGTTTTTACGTTTAGCATGAATCTTGATCAATGCATGTGAACATTTCATGCATCCATTCTATCTAAAGTTTGAGTAGGGTTTGAATTAGTCCAAAGAAGGGAATTTTGGTTAGCGTGCCCGACCTATGAGTGGTTGGGTATGTTTCAGATTAGTATCAGAGATACATGTTGAGACACTAACCCAGAATGGGCCAGATCTTTTAGAAAAGATCTTGTGGTTGAGATCGGGTTAGGAAATTGAAGTCATGAAACTTAGGAGGAATGGCATCGTAGAGTTCACRCAGAATATAGAATGTCCAATATCCTTAGTGATGTATTGAAGGATCGTGACTATCCCTTTAGAATTTGGGAATGATCACCATTGTGGGATCCAGTTGAGCTTTGGACCAGTGGATCTGTTCGAGAGAATTCATATCCTTTGCATCCATCGAATCTGGAGAAGGTGYGAGGTCATTTAAGCATCATATTTCTTCGTACTTCCCGGCTTCAAAAAATGTCAAGACTTGGTGAAAAGGGAGGTGAAAGCCCCAAAGCTTTGGAGTACCAGAGTGAATCTACGTCGTAGATCACTGGGAGGAATACATGACCATTGGATTTGTCGAAGGAAAGATCTGGGTTGTTGGATCAGGCATAGATCATGAGGTGAGGCATAGTGGACAAGATCATTTCTTGGCTATTAGATCTGTAGGCGGTTGAGAGTGAGCCTTAGATCTCATGATAGTTTGGAGGTTTGACACTCCGGGAGAGCGAGTCCTTTAGATTCCAGGAAGAAAATCTCTCAAAGTCCCGAACTCTAGAGTAAATCCAAACTGTTCATATTTAGGGATACATTTCCAAAGATTATAAAGGGTTAAAAATTATGATGTTCGACAGTCTGGGGGTGGGGGGTTTTCAGTAGTGAAATCCCCCGAAGTTCCTAATCTCTGGGAAGCGATTGTTTGTCAACTTGATGTTTGGAAAAACATTTTGTTGAGTCGAGAAATCCTTCGAAGCCCAGAGCTATGAAGTTTTGAAGCACATATTGTGACATGGTCCTCCCCTAGGCATGCCATGTATCATCTTCTTTTGTAATTTTGATAGGCCCTGTTGTACCCATAGCAATCCGATACTTGTCACTCGATGATGGGGCCACATGTCACCACCTTAATTGATGAAAAATGTACTAAGTGGACTCCAGAAGGTTCATAAGTTCAGAAGTTCAACGTTTGGAGGAAATGTAGGAATAAGTTGAAAAATCCTATGAAGCCCGAAGCTGTTATAGCAAGATTTGCCTCACCATTTCTATCTTGCACAGAGGGCCTTTTTCCATTTTCCTATGCAGACTTATCAACCCCCCTTTTGATAAATCCAGAGAAAAAATTATATATGTTTTCACATATATGCTTCTTAACTGCTTTGCAAGATGCGTATATGCTTGATGCTCCACTATAGCTCGCGTATATTGGGATTTGTGCTAGAAAATACAAAATGAGGTCGGGTTTCCATGTCACGAAAAATGATCTATGATATTTTTCCTTCCATATACTGGAAATGTCCCGACTCGACCCTTCAATTGCATTCTGGAGGCTATAAGAGCACAATTTCGAGCTATGGAAAAAGAGAGAGAAAGCATTCAACTTTGAGAGAAAAGTTACTCTGGAGAAATTACTTCATATTGAGTCTGCATCCCTTTGTCCCTCAAGTCTGAACACAGTGTTCAGCCCCCAAGCTCTTCCCTTATTGTGAAGAGGATCTCATTATATCTTTTCTATGAGCTTGCCTTTGGTGGAGGATTGAAGTGGTGGAGACCCAGTTGGAAGGAACTTGGTTTCTTGGTTTCAAACCGTGTCGACAAGGAAGTCTGTAATGTTGATACTTTTGTTGATCAATTATTAATAGAAATACTCCTTTCCTGTCCTATCGATATCTTGCAAATATATGATTATTATCCATGGGCATGTTTTTAATGTTTATTAATGGATTGTGTTATCTGATGTGCTAACTCACTTTATATATTGTCACTATATACTTGCATCGCTTGTTTGTTGAGAACTTCTTGCAGGTGTAAAGCTTTGGGTCAAAGTGCTCAACAGTGGAATGACATCAAACGATTGGATCGAGGTAGGCTTATTCCTCATATTGTACATTAGTTTATATAGCACATGTTGGAATTGAGTTGATTTCTACAGTCATACCTGTCTGTTGTGGTTTACCCTTGGCCATAGAGAGTTTTCCCCTTGTAATAGAATTGGCGAATTTGCTGGGGATAGATCATCCTTCTAAGGGCTAAAGTATTTTTCCTTCTTACATTGCTCTTTTGCCTTTGTATTTCTTGTCATATCACAGTTGGACAGAGTCTTCTCACTCTGGGTCTGAGTTTTCAGCCTTTTAACCTTGCCTAGCCTTGTTTTAAAAGATATACGCCCTTTTTTCCATGACAGTCGTGTGTATACGCTTGCTATCCCACTACAAGAGGCATATATACGCCCTTTTCTCTTGAATAGGAGTGTATATCACTTCCCCCTTGCTTATTTGCTTTGTTTAGCGACTGTTGGGTAGGTTTTGAGGATCCCTGAGCCTTCTTAGGTCTCTGTGGTACCTATTGAGATTATCTGAGATGACAGGAAGCCTTTTTGGAGTTGAATTTTTGGGCAACATCTTTCTCTTTGTTTTCCATTTTTTATTTTTCCTTGGTAGTTGGGTTGTCTTCTTAGCTGCTTGGTATTCTGAGTGATTTATTTTATACACAGTAGAAGTTATATATCAAGTCGCTTATCAGTCCATGCATTTTATTTTTAAATACATTGAAAATACAAAAAAAATAGGCATTTTGCATTGGTTGGTATTTTTGTCTTTGATCCTTTATCATTAACTTAGCACATTTAGCGAAATATTACATTTTACTTCTGAGTTGCAGAGTTAAAATTGAAGATTGCACTATTTTTATTTAGCATATCATTCACTGAAAAGTTAAAGTTAGGCTTTGCATTATATCTATTTTGATTTTCATGCAGAGTCATAACACCATGAGTTTCATTTCCATACCTCTTTGAGTAATCACAGCCAATAAAATTTACGCTTTAAACTAAAATTGATTAGTCATGATTTTATTTTTTAGGGTGCACAAACTAGCCTAGGATTTAGTGCCTTGGAATAAGATTTTGTGAGTAAACTTCTCCAAGGCAATTAAATCAACTTATGTGTCTGAGACAAGGAGTTGATAAATCCATTGTATAATTGGTAATATCAGGAGGCTCCACTCACACCGGAGTTAAGCACAAGGTCGTGTGAAGTTTGTTCAAGGGATAACCCCTGGATACTCACCTAGCATCAGACATATTTCTATGGATTTATTTGTATTTGGGGATCTTGCTAGTATCCATACCTCTGTGAGAGGTGGTACTTTCAAGGTTTCGAGCTTTGCTACCCTGCCCATACGGTAATCCATACTTACGACTGTTTTCCTATGCATCGGTTATATAGTGGTTGATTAGTTGCTTGACTTATCTTTCTCATAGGTTACTTGCAGGGGTTATTTTGCTTGTACCCTCAGTCGGATAGGGGTCAGACAACACACAACCTTTATGGAGGATTACATCTCTGGGGGGATCTGACCGACTGGTTTTTAAGCCTATGAGGGTCCTTATAACTGATTCTGTTACCTCCAAACTTTATCACGGAGTCTCAGGTCCCTCTTGGATGAGACATACATTTTTTAGCGAGGGAGGCCACTCAACCACTTTAGCCCATTTGCATGCATATTGATCGTTTGACTTTTTGGTATTCTCTTTGACTATTAGTTGACCATATGATTTCGTGTTGAGTCTTTGTTATCATGGATAGTGGAGTTCTTTTTTCTCCCTCATTTAATGCTACCCCGCCCCCCCCCATGACGTTCATGGGGGAAAATCCATCCTCTTTTTATAATGGTATGCAGAATTATGGTACTCAGTCAATGCCTTGGGTCTCTGATCATTTTTCTCATGGTATGTATGATATGTCTTCACACTTGCCATCCTCTGTCTCGCCTCCTTATGTGAATACAAGTTTTGGGTCTGGGGGCATGATGCCTCCTCCTTATCCCTCTCCATTTGGAGGGAGTCATATCCTTCAAACACCTCTTAAGGTAGGAGGTTGGATTCTTCCTTCGTACGAATCCATTATGCGATAAGTAAGTGCCCAATTAAGCAATCATTATACTTATCACACTCCATCCACTTATCCTTATTTTTCTATGTCAGTTCCTACGAACACTTTTCCCATGGCGGACCTCTATTTTTCCTTYGGTGTTTCATCTGAGGGGAGTTATTTTTATAGTATGGAAACCCCCCCTCATGAAGTTCCTTCGCCTGGGGGAAACATATATCCTCACATGAGCAACCCTTATCATGTCGCTTTCCCTTCGCAAACGAATTCCTCAGTGTCGATACCCTTACAACCCTTTATGAATTAGTATGGAGGAGGATACTATCTTGCTGGACAGGGATAGGGTGTAAACCAGGATCCTTCCTGGCCTGCAATTTCTCAGAACCAATATTTCCTTGGACCTTGGTATCAAATTCCACAATTCATCACCACTGCAAGTCCAGTCACTGCGTGTCATACTGGTATTATAGCACCAACCTCTGCTAGTCATGTTGGAGATTGGTCAATAACCTCTGCAAGTCATGTTGAAAACCCGCAACCGACCGCTACAAGTCATGTTGGGGGCACATGTCTGGTCACTGCTAGTCACACTGCACATCCATCACCAACCTATGTTAGTCATCTTGGGATTTCATCACCAACCTCTGCTAGTCATGTTGGAGATTCATCACCAACCTATGCTATTCATGTTGGGGATTCATCACCAACCTCTGCTAGTCATGTTGAGGATTCATCACCAACCTCTGCTAGTCATGTTGGAGATTTTCTACTAGCCTCCGCAAGTCATGATGGGAGAATGTCACTAGACATTGCAAGTCATGTTAGGGGCATTCATATGATTGAGAATCCTAGATGTCTTAGACGTTAGCCTAGATTCCTTTGCAGGACTTGTGAAGTAATTCACCTTACTCGTTTGTATCCTATTGCTGTTGGGATATCGGAAGCGTGGGGCTCACCTAAGGGCCCTTCGGTTTCTAAGGCATCTATGGTTTCACAACACTCCGTTACTTCTTTGGTTGATACAAAAATCATGTCGATGCAATCTTTGACTGACACCTCTTTTCCTTTAGGGGTTGATGCGTCCTTTGACCTTGTTGTCTCACATCCCGTTCAACCTATGGTCATGTTTATGCAATCTTCGCCCGACACCTCTCCTATGTTTGGGGTTGATGCGTCTCTTGACCTTGTTGTCTCGCATCTTGTTCAACCAACGGTCGTGTCTATGCAATCTTCGACCGAAAACACTCCTATTTTTTGGGGTGGTACACCTCTTGACCTTGTTGTATCACATCCTATTCAACCAATGGTTGAGGAAGTGGCCATATCGATGCAATCTTCGATCGACCATACTCTTCTCTTGGAGAGTGACAAGTCAAAGGAAGTGATCGTGCCAATGCAATTCTTGGTCGATCCCGCTCTTCTGTTTCTAGTTCTATACCTTCTATGCCATCTCCTTAGCATTTCTAGTACTTCACCTTTTAAACAAGAGAGAGTTTTACTCTTCCCGAGTTCTCTCCCTTCAAGTCTTGATGAGGTTCCATTTTATTAGGGTGGTCTCATGGGGTATCCAATGCCTCCGCCTATGTCTTTTCTAGGAAGAGACATTATCCAATATATCATGGAGACAATAACCTACAATAGCACTTTGTCCTCCCCGACTTGGAGAGATTTGGGTCTTCCCAAGCTTGTGTTGGTTCTTCCCAAGATACCGACATTCCATAGAAGGTCTGCATGGGAGCCTTGGCCTCACTCGTGGCTTGCCTCCTAGAATCTTCCTAACGAGTCTTAGTTAATCTCTTTTCTGACTCGTTATTAAAAATTGAAAAGATCGTCGAGTGATTTATCCCTTTCACACTCGTTAAAATTGGATTTGAAAGACCATGAGTCTTAGTTAAGCTCTTTTTCGACTCGCTATCAAAAATGGAAAAGATCGCCGAGTGAAATTGTATTTTTCACACTCGTAAATTGGATTTGAAAAGACATCTATTTGGCACAAGTTTACCCCTTTTTTCACACCAAGTAGACTAAAATATATAAAAAAGGACATTTTTTGGCGTTAAATTGTGATTGCATCTCATGCCCTTGCTTGCCGTATTGAGCCTTTAGCCGGTTCTCTCTTTGCATTATAAACCATGGCCCAAGCAGTTTGCATCCTCAATCAAACATATCCTTGTCTACATCCTTCGCAATTTGACACCCTATACTCTGGAGGGAACATCACCCCGAGTGTCCATCTCTTGCATGCATTTTCTTGCATTGAGCATAGGTACATTCCACTGCTGGAACTAGTTTTTCTCACTTGCGACACTCATTCCCTCCTCTGTATCATAGCATTCACTTTTTATAAAAAAAAAAAAAAAGATGGGTGGGAAGGGATTACTATATTTTTATTGGCAACAGTCATGTCACCTTTGAATAGAGCACAAAGTTATTGAGTCCTTGCGTCATCATAATTTTGGGTTTAGCATGGCCTTATGAAGCTGATCTCGTTACAGAATTTTCTCTACCGACTGGTTAATCTTCCAACCACTATAGAGAACATTATGGATTCCTCTTGCATCTAATTGTCAAATAATTAAGTCTATGCTACCAGATTCCACCATATGTCTCATGCTCTTGTTCAAAGGAAGTCTATCAACCTGTGTCGGCCACTCCTCAGAAATCTTGACTTTTCATGTCAGCCATACCCTCATTTTGTCTTAGAATCACATGATACTTTGTTCTTATGATGCACCCTGGCCCTACTTTCATCATTGGTAGGTCACCTTGAACCCATCAATCGACATTTTCATCATGGGTTGTTGACTAGGTGGTTTACCTTGTGTTCGACGACAAGACATCTATTCACACTTTGGGATTCGTGCAGTGTCTTGGATGCCATTAGCCTTATTGGTGGTTTCCTCTCCTTTGTTAGTAGTTTTCGTCACTGGCTTCTATTCAGAGGGTCTTTTTCATGTACCACTTGCATTTGGCACATGCAAAAGATGCACAGGGTCGTTGGTTCATGAACATGTTCTTTGTCCGATCTCCACCAAATCATGAAGCTCCTGCTTTGTTCCTAGTGCTGACTGATGAGAGATTCTTTAATGCTCTCCTTTCAGCGAGTCTCTTTCCATTGACTTCATTTCATGTATTCTAGATACGAGACTTAGAGTTTTATGAGTACCTTGAGGTTTGTAGTCATTAGTGGTAGGCTCTCTCGCCATTGGTAGATGGGAATACATCAATGTATCATAATCAATGGATCTCTCAAATGTTCGACACCATCTCCTTTATTCACATTTGTAGATATGTACTTGGTGCCTTGATACCTATTTCATCATTGGCAGGTTGTCTCGTATTTGTTAAAGGTATACCTCAATGACCAGTAATCAAACGATGTCTCATCGTGTTCGACCTCAACTCATTTATTCACATGATGTAGACTTGCACCATTGGCGGATTGTATTGAAGACTTGAAGACATCACTTTGTAGACACAGCTTTCCTGAGCTGTTGCTTCCATTTCATCGGACCAATACCTATTTGACTTCAGCGATCATGGGAGATTAGATTGCACCCCATGGTATATAGATATCTTCATATTGATTTGGAGATTGGTTTCGCTAGGCCTTGTTTGTGACTATGACAACTATTGGCATGTAACCGCATTTATATTTTCCTAATCATGGCCATGAACACTTGTTGGTATATTTTCCACATGGATCTGCATTTTATTTTTGGCAGCCATGTATGCAAATTCAGTACATAATGTAAATGAGCAATTAAGTTCATCCAACTGGTTCTCTACCACTCCACTTCTGGGTTATTTATAATGTATTTTGACCATCATAGATACTCCTCTGATCTCACACATTAGGGGGCATCTGTTATAGTAAGATTTGCCTCACCATTGCTATCTTTCATAGAGGGCCTTTTTCCATTTCCCTATGCAGACTTATCAACCCCCTTTTTGATAAATCCAGAGCCAAAATTATATATTTTTCCACATAAACGCTTACTAACTTATTTGCAAGATGTGTATACGCTTGTTGCTCCACTACAACTCGCGTATATTGGGATTTGTGACAGAAAATACAAAATGAGGTCGGGTTTCCATGTCACGACAAATGATCTCTGATCTTTGGCCTTCCATATACTTGAAACGTTCTGAATCGACCCTTCAGTTGCATTATGGAGGCTATAAGAGCACAATTTCGAGCTATGGAAAAAGAGAGAGAAAGCATTCAACTTTGAGAGCAAAGTTACTCTGGAGAAATTACTTCATATTGAGTCTGCATCCCTTTGTCCCTCAAGTCTGAACACAGTGTTCATCCCCCCATCTCTTCCCTTATTGCCATGAGGATCTCATTATCTCTTTGCTATGAGATTTCCTTTGGTGGAGGATTGAAGTGGTGGATACCCAGTTGGAAGGAACTTGGTTTCTTGGTTTCGAACCGTGTCAACACAGAAGTCTGTAATGTTGATACTTCTGTTGATCAATTATTAATAGAAATACTCCTTTCCCATCCTATCAATATCTTGGAAATATATGATTATTATCCATGGGCATGTTTGTAATGTTTATTAATGGATTATGCTATTTGATGTGATAACGCATTTTATATACTGTCACTATATACTTGCATCGCTTATTTGTTGAGAACTTCTTGTAGGTGTAAATCTTTGGGTCAAAGTGCTCAATGGTGGAACGACATCAAACGATTGGATCGAGGTATGCTTCTTCCTCATATTGCACATTAGTTTATATAGAACATGTTGGAATTGAGCTGATTTTTGCAGTCATACCTGTCTATTGTGGTTTACCCTTGGCCATAGAGAGTTTTTCCCTTGTAATAGAATCTATGGAGTGTCAAAGTGACATGAAGTGATTATGTCACCAAGAGTGACCTGGACCGGTTTGCTAGTTGGACATTTGGGAGAATTGCTGATTTTTGTTGTGAAGTTCTCTGAAGCCTGAAGCTCCGGAGCACCAAAGTTTTGAAACCTTGAAGGATCACCTGTTTAGTACTTCGCCAGTTTGACATTCGAGAAATATGATGTGTGGTATAAGTGAAACATCTGAAGCCCGAAGTCCCAAAGCTCCAGATAGGCACATATCAACTAAGTGCTTGGTCATGGCCCTTGGTCCTATGAGACTTCAGTCTAAGTAAAAGGGGGGCTAGTGGCCAAATTTTTTGTTCAAAGAAAGAAAAATGCTAAGGAATGGCTAAGCCCATGGTTTCGAGTTGTGGTCACCTGGGAAAGGGGTTCGAAGGAAGTGCTTGTGCAGAATTGAATCCTGTATCAACCTAAGGATAACATGGAAGTGTTATATCATGAAGATATATATATATATATATATATATATATATCTTCATGAATTAAAAGGACCTATAACATTGTTTGGGAAATTTTGTTCGTCATATGCTTAATGATGACAAAATGGTCGCTTGTACATTTTGCAGAATTAAGGGATTTAAACATATCAACTCAAAATGCGTATTCAAGAAATGGAAGAAGGTGAGGGAGCCTCCAACCATGATAAAGAGGTAGAAGGCCAGAATACCAGAGTTGGTAATACAAAGATGGAATCCAACGAATACAAGGGTTGAGGGGAGTAAGAAACATTGATAGAAACAATCAGAAGCTTGAAAATACAAGCGCAGAGCTACAAGGAATAAAATGAGAGGATGATGAGAATGAAAAGTTAGTTAAATTATCGAGTGTTACAGATATTAAATCAGTTGTAGAGACAAACAAAGAATGGATCAAAGCAAGAGGAAGAAGGGAGGTATCATGAAAGAAGAGATGATCATGGAAGAGTTGATTATTCCAGGAGTTCTAGCAGAGCTCATAAAAATCACTCACCTCCTTACCCAGTAAGAAGGTCTTATGCATATGAAGACTCCATGAGTATCCCAGAGGTGTCTCCTATTAGGCATCAAAGAAGAAGGCATGGAGTCAACAATTTGCAAGGAGAGCTAAGGAATCTTAAGCCACCATCCTTTGATGGTGAAAGAGAAAGGGAAGATGATGCTAAAGCATGGTTGCTTGGACTCAAGAGATATTTCCATTTGCATAAATATTCATCAAACCTAGAAGCCAGAATGTAACGTCCCCGACCACCCAAGGTGATCCATGCTACCTCAAATCTTCTCTGTTCAAGATTTGATACCAAGTTGTAACACCCTCATGCTTCAACTAGGAAATGTCACATGAAATGAATACAAAACAAAACTTCTCACTCTTTTATGATAACCAAAACTATCCATACCCAGGCATAGACCTGTTGGGATATGGAAGATAGATCTCTTTGTGGAACATCATACATATAAACTTAAACAACTAGCATGCATTCTACTAAAACACAAATTAAATGCGGAAATCACAACAATCTACTACAACAGCTTACATAGGAAATATTATAAATATCATGGCATGTACAAAATACACATGATAAAATTAACATAGAGATGGTACTTATGTTCTTATGAAATCCACCAACTGTGTGTAGACCTTCCATGAATCTCCCAACCTTAGACCACACTGCTCCAAGCTATCAACAGTGGGTCACCCTCGATCTAGGAATAAACTCCACCTAGGGTAAAGGGAATCTTAGGCTAGGTTGAGACTACATAAAGTTGCACAATTCAATGGGAAGGATTCCCTCCCATGAGCCTACTTACTCCCACCACTCACAGACTCTCATTCCCCACATGTTTGTCCCACCTGGGGAATATACAGTTTCATTATTCCACAGTCCATCAACTACTCCACTTCCCTTCCAGGGCTTCAATAACATGCCAGATCAGGAATTCTTAGATCTCTGTAGCTACTTTTGGACTCCCTCCAAGAGAAATCACTTTCCCAATAATGTCTCTCACATGGAGAGAGTTTATCACAGGCATGACAACTTTCTTCTTCAATCCATAGGCCTGGCAACCTGCCTCTTCAAAACCACATTCCTGACAACCTGCTTCTTCTGTCCAGCTCCTATTTCAAACGGGTAACCACAATAGAAAAATCGGGTATGGATTCTGGTAATGATAGCAAGCCACACCAGTCCAGAGAAAAATGTGGGTAGCAACAACAAAATGGCTAGGGCACGATATGGCTCAGGCACTACGTAGTGGTGTTGTTCCTCATAGGAAAAATAGGTTAGCTTCATGGGTTTGCAGGTTTCATAGGTTGCAGAGGTCAACGATGGAGGAAATGGTTGGTTGTGTGAATGCTCAGTCTGAGTGCATGCGTGAGTGGGGAGCATAGAAAGAATGAAGAGAGAACCCCCACAATGACAAATTTTTCCCCATAAAACTGTATGTGCCCAAGTTGACACATGGATCTCTTTGGATCTCGTTCCTCTTCACTTTTTGTTCATTCCTCTCCCCACAGGAACTTAGGATAACAGGTGTTATTTCCCCAAACCTTAGTCTATTAGAAAAATATATTATAATATTCCCTTGGTAATAAGACATCTAGATTAGCCCTTTTTACCAGCCTCTCATCCCATCCCTTTCCCTACCCAGCGGAGTTTAGTCCCCCATAAATCTTTCTGCATGGTTGGTTTACACGAAGCGATGTAATTATTTTAATTATGTGAGTATTTACATATACAAAACCAGGCTCATTGGCCTTCAACATCTAGTCTCTCCGTCCTAATAAACAAATAAGCCTCCCAGCTTATAAACACTTGTCCCACCAACATATAAACATCATTAAACATCATTAAAATTCAGCAGGGGCTTGACCTTGGGGTATTACAATCCCATCCCCTTATTTGTGCACTGTCCTCAGTACATCTTACTTACACAATATCAACAATATTTCCAAAATATTCAAAATGATGCGGGTATTCGGTCTGCATATCATCTTCATGCTCCCAAGTTGCGTCCTCAGGACCATACCAGGTACATTGAACCTTTACAATCCCTATGGCTCAATTCCAGAGCTATTTGATTTTCCTGTCTAGAATGTGTACTAGATGCACTTGAAAAGCACTTCCTTGCTCCACCTGAATCACATTCCAACTAATAACATGATTAGCATCAGGTATATATTTCTTAAGTAATGATACATGGAATACATTATGAATAATCATAGATACAAGTAATGCAATCATGTAAGCTATTGGTCTAATCCTCTCTAGAATTTCAAATGGCCCACAATATCTGACTTTTAACTAGGAACATTTTCCCAACTTTAGTGGACTTCTCTTGGCCTTCACCTTCAAGAAAACATGATCACCCACTTTAAATTCCATGTGAGTTCTTCCCTTGTCATCATATGTTTTCTTCTTGTCTTCCATTTCCCTGACCAACTCTGGCCCAATCACTGCTCTATCAGTTGGGTTGTCCCAACTTATTGGTGTGTTGCACTTTCTGCCATAAAGTGCCTCAAATGGGCTCATCTTCAGTGATGCTTGGTACCCATTGTTGTATTCAAATTATACCAAGTGTAGATAATATTACCATTTATATGGTTTGTCCACGGTGTACATCCTTAGCATATCCTCTATCACTTGGTTCACTCTTTTTGTTTTCCCATCAGTCTCAGGGTGATAAGTTGTGTTGAAGTTCAGATTTGTTCTGAACCCTTTGAATAATCCATTTCAGAACTTTGAGGTAAACTTTGGGTCTCTGTCATACCCAATTTTCTTGGGTATGCCATGCAAGCGTGCTACTTCCCTCATATAAATATCATCAACATTGGTTGCCTTGTGAGTAACCTTTATAAGAATGAAATGGGCAGCTTTAGTAAGCTTGTCCACCACCACCACCATGATAACATCATGCTACTTTCTTGTTCTGAGTAATTTGGTGATGAAATCCATTGTCACCACTTCCCACTTCCACTCAACAATGAGAAATGGCTGCAGCAACCCAACATGGTGTCTATGCTCAACCTTGACTTTTTGACACTCCAAACATTTAGAAATGTACCTAGAAATCTCCCTCTTCATGCTTGGCCAATAGTATTGGCTCTTGACCACTACAACTGTTTTCTGATATCTTGGGTGTCTAGCATAAGGTACATTATGCATCGATCTCAAAATCATACTCCTCAATTCATGAGAATTTTGTTAAGAACCAAACATCAATATAGCATAGAAAAACCTCAGGAAAAGTACTCAATGCCTTGAAAAAGAGATAATTTCAGATAATAAGCCTCTTCGAGGGGGCAACCTCCTTTTACCCCACTTAAATGTTCAAGTTCAAGATGATTCAAAATGAAAATGTCTCCTTGGTATATATA
>JASDQU010100944.1:636370-729836 GCA_032191745.1 Picea mariana | reverse complement strand
GCCTAAAGCCGACATAAATAAAATAACATTACTAATCTAATATGTCCCAATTAAGGGGTAATGAGCCAATATTAGGGCTTAACAAATTTGGTACATAAATTATGTTCCTCTACAATATAATTTCATCATTTCCCAATTCATATTATTCAACTTTCTACTACATTTTACCTTGCTGTAATTTTGTTACCAACTCTATGTACTGCAAATCTACTTTTCTAGCCTCATAAATTATTCCTTTAAGATCATTTTGATACATGTTAATGGTTGTAGCATGCAGTTCATGCACTCTCCGGTTGAGTGCATCAACCACTTTGTTCTCATTTCCTTTGATGTACTTAATATCAAAGTCACACTCACAGAGGAATTCCAACCATCTACTTTGCCTGGAATTTAAAGTTGGCTGATCAAACAAATATTTCATAACATTATGGTCTATCCTCAACTCAAACCTCTTTCCCATGAGGTAGTGCCTCCAATTCTTCAAGGTGGTCACTATGGCTGCCAACTCCAAATCATGAATGGCATAGAGTCTTTCACGCTCTTTCAATTTTTTGGATTCAAAACATATCACAAACCCATTCTAACTGAGGACTATACCAATTCCTTCTTTGCATGCATCGATGAAAACCATGAAATATTCACTTGGATTAAAAATTCTCAGAATTGGAGAATTGGTTAACAACTGCTTCAATTGTTGGAAGTTCTTTTCACATTTTGTTGTCCATTGAAGCTTCAGCCCCTTCCTTTGCAAGGAAGTGATTGGGTGAGAAATGCTTGAAAACTCTACAAGGAATCTTCTATAGTAGCCATCTAGACCAATGAAGGTGTTAGGTACCTAACCTACCTAACCCCTCAAGTGGGTAGAATAATATATTTCCATGTAATAAAGGTCAATATTAATAAGGCCTAGAAATAAGGAGGAATAAGTCAAATGTAAGAAGACCTAATAGAAGCTTTCACTTCTAGAAGGATCTTCCTCTAGATTATTCTTTTGGATAGATAGATTTAGTATAAATAGGAATAGAGGGTATGAGAAGTTTTGTCTTGGATATTATTGTAATAGAGCTCTACTCTGCTAGAGGTTTCCCCCTCGAAGATGCAAGTGAACATTTATCTCAGTAATCAAAGTGCTCTTTCTGGTGTTATTCTGGTATTATTCTGGTATTTTTCTGGTTATATCATTGTTTCTCTTCTATTTCTAGCTAATTATTTATGTTATGCATACTATTTTATATCTAGAATACTACAAGTGGTATCAAATCACCTTCTTCAACATAAAATTGTGGGTTAATTTTTTTTCAGGGTAGATACATATTCCAACGTCTTAAAGCTACAAATATCTTTCGTTATGTGCATAAACCCGTGGTCAAGGTTTTATACATGCATSAAATACAAGTGGTACTTAAGCGCACATATTTTGGCCACCCTTGTAACCCCTGTTGGTACCCCTTTGAGTGGCAGCACATTAGACAACACCTGTATACGGATYGACCTAGATCTCTTGAATCCCTCTATATATAAATTGATCGACCTCCTAACTACTATAGTGCCACCGAGAAAAACACTCGAGAAGATACTCTCTAGTACCTGGGTGGTCGGGTAGTATAGTTAAGGGAAAATTCTATCCTCCTTAGTTGGTGCCCTRAGATATTGGGTCGAGTACTACTGTTGGACCCAACACGTATATCAGAGAGCTAAATCACAAGGAAAACCATTGTCTGTAGAACCCTTGAATACCCTAACTCTTCAGACGAAAAAAAAAAGAACAGACAAGATCTATTGTCACACAACTGTGTCTTATGAATTCGGGTTGCGAAATTACTACACCTTTATTCATGTTAAGCATTTGGTCATTTCATCAATGTAGTATTCTTCAGGCCGTAGTATTCCCATCGGCACACTTATTTGGGAACTATTCCATTGGATTTCCCTTTTCTCCCTTATCACAACTATACCCTTCATTTTTAATACTTCTTTTTCAGTGGACTTGGCCTCTTCCCAGTTTCCCTATTTTTCCACCTATTCCAATATATTTCCCTTCTCGCACTAATCGTCATGGTACCTATCACTTATAATTCCTTTTTTGTGGTCCCACCCACCCATTTTTCCTTGCACTTCCCCTTTCCAAATGTCCACCACTTGCACCCAAGAACTCCAAGTGTCTATAAATCAAGCCCATGACTCCATCGAACAGATGACATATGATATTGGCTCTAACAATTCCCTCATTGAAAGAGTAGAGAAAAAATTTCACACCATGGAAGCCAAATTCAAAACCCAATTTACGGCCCTCTAGTCTGCTCTCAATCAATTGTTGAGCCACCCTCTAAATCCTTTCTCATCAAATCAACCCGATGTTGTTGATTCCTCTCAATCTCTGCATTTTCAACCCACCTCCTTTCATCGTGAACTCCGTCTTTCTTGTGTAGAGGTCAATAAATTTGATGTCTCTGATCTGACGGGTTGCGTCACTCAAATGGAGCATTATTTTTCTCTGCATGGTATTACTGACGAGTTGGAAAAACTTCACTATGATGTCTTCTATCTAGATTTTGAATGCTGGAAATGGTGGCAATGGTGTAAAAATTCATGTCAGGGGTATATTTCCTGGACTTATTTTGTTGCAAAGATCTATGCCCTCTTTAATATGGATACTCACTATCTCGGCTGTTTGACCAAATTGAAATAGTCAGGCACAATGGAAGACATTATCACTGCTTTTGACCATTTTTCCTTTCGAACAGAGGGCATGTATGATGCATTCTTCCATGAATAATTTATCATTGGCCTCAAGGATGAAATTAGATCCCAGGTTCTCATGGCCCGCCCTCAGAATTGGTTGGAAGCTACTACACATGCTAAAGAGGCCCACAAAGTTGTTTTCTCCTAGAACAAAAAACCCTCTTTTGTTCCTCTCCCTCAAACCACTAGCCCTAACTCCTCTGTAACTCCCCTCAAGGCATAGAAACTAACTAAGGTTGAAATGGATGAACGCCAACTGAAGGTTCTTTGCTATAATTGTGATGAAAAATATTTTCTAGGGCACAAGTGTAAGGAACAAAAAAAATTTATGGCTATTTCCGAAGATTTTCTTGAAGATGATGTGATAGTTCCCTTGTTGATGAGCCCTCCCTTCCAGATGCTACTTAGGAGCCTACTGACCCACCTAAAGTTGACCCACTTATTTCCTTGCATGCCTTCACTAGATTCTCTACCCCACAAATCTTGTCATCGTCCTTGTTGACAATGGTATCACCCACAATTTTATTCATCGTCGCATTGCTTAGGAAACCAATTTCTATATTCGTGTTGTCAATAAATTTCAAATTATGATAGCCAATGGTGGGTCCATGAAATGTGGTGGGCATTGTGAAAATGTTTGTTTTCAAATTGGACATTGCCACCTGAAATATAATATGTTTTCCATTGACATGGGAGGTTGTGACATTGTGCTAGGTGTTGCATGGTTACGCACTTTGGGTCCCATTCTTATGTATTTTAAGGAATTAACCATGCAATTCCAACAGGAGGGAAATAGGTATCAATTCCAAGTTATCACAGCTAGTTTTTCTGACATCATTAGTTCCCATCACATGGAAAATATCCTCAAGAAAGGCCACTCTGGTATTATTTCTCAACTCCATTCTATTCAAGCAGTTGAGACACCCTTTATGCATCGTGACCTCCAAGATATCCTTTCCACACATCAATAAGTTTTTTCCACCCCTCAGGGAATCCCTCGTTCTCGTGGTGTTCATGATCATTCCATTCCCCTTGTTCATGGAATCCTTCCTCCTAATGTTTTCCCTTATCGTCATCCCTTTTCCCAAAAGAATGAAATTGAGAAAATAGTGCAGGAATTGCTCCAAGCGGGTGTTACCCGCCCCAATACTATCCCTTATTATTCCCTTTTGGTCATGGTACTTAAGAAAGAAGGTACTCGGTGCATGTGTCCCGACTTTTGTGCCTTCAATAAATTCACCATCAAGGACAAGTTTCTCATTCCTATCATTGATGATCTATTGGATGAGCTGATTGGTGCTCAATACTTCACTAAAATTGATAGGTATGAAAGAATTTGACATGCCCAAGACTTACTTTCTCACTCATGAGGATCACTATGATTTTTTTTTCATGCCCTTTGGCCTGTGTAATGGCCTCTCCACCTTCCAAAGCCTCATGAATCATGTCTTCCGTCCTTTTCTCCATCATTTTGTCTTAGTTTTCTTTGATAATATTTTCATATATAGAAAAAATTGGAAATCCCATCTTTCCCATGTGGATCAAATTCTCCATCTACTCTCTCAGCACCAATGTTTCCTCAAATGCTCTAAGTTTTCCTTTGGCACCTTAGAAGTAGAGTACTTGGATCATATTGTTGGCAAGGATGGTGTCCAGGTGGATCCTGAAAAGATTGAAGCAATGCAGGATTGGCCTCACCCCAAGACTATCAAAGGCTTGCATGGTTTTTTGGGCTTAACAAGTTATTATCACAAGTTTGTTTGGAATTATGGGAATATTGCGGCCCTCTCACTTCTCTCCTTAAAAATAATTCTTTCACTTGGACTCTAGCAGCGGATCAGGATTTTCAAGATTTGAAGGAGGCCATGTGTACTACTCTGGTCTTGCCCCTTCGTGATTTCACAAAGACCTTTGTCTTGGAATGTGATGCCTCAGGAAGAGGAATTGGAGCAGTCCTTATGCAAGAAGGCAGACCCTTGGCCTTTACCAACAAACAATTGTTAGGACTCCATTTGGTCTAATCAATCTATGAAAAGGAAATGTTGGTTATTCTACATGCATTAGATCTTTGACGCCCATATCTCCTAGGGAAATGTTTCCAAATTAAGACAGGTCATCAAAGCCTCAAGTAATTTATGGAGTAATGACCTTCCTCCCTAGAGAAACAAAAATGGGTAACTAATATCTTTGGTTATGATTATGATATCATTTACAAGAAAGGCAAATAAAATGTGGTTGTTGATTCTCTTTCTCGGAAATAGGAATATGCAGGGTCCCTTTTCTCCCTCTCCTTCATTGTACAAGATTGGCTCCAAGATGTGCACCAAGAATGGATACATGATCCTAAAATCTCACATATGATCCAACAATTGCAAGCGAACTCTCAAGTTTCCCCAGGGTACTCTTGGCATAATGATGAGCTTCTCTACAATGGTTGTTTGTATTTAAGTAAATAGTCATAACTTAAATCCACAGTGCTTTCTAAGCTTCATGCTACTCCCACAACTGGGCATTCAAGGTTTAAAAAAACCTATGATCGGGTCAAACGTTTTTTTTTTTGGGATGATATGAAAAAGGATGTCCTCACTTTTGTAGTCGAATGTGATGTTTGTCAATGCAACAAAGGCGAAACCACCAAACCTATTGGAACACTCCAACTACTTCCGATTCCACCCGTTGTTTGGAGGGAATTCTCTATGTATTTTATTGTGGGATTACCTAAATCAAGAAATAAGTTAGTCATCATGGTGGTCGTGGATCATATTTCCAAGTATGCTCATTTATGCTCTCTTCAACACCCATTTACCACATCCACTGTGGCTCAACTTTTCATGGATCATATCTTCAAGCTTCATGGCATGACTCATTCTATTGTTTATGATCGAGATCTCACTTTGACCAACAACTTTTGGCCATAATTTTTCATACTACAGGGCACCCAATTACATCTCAGCACTACCTATCATCCCCATACTGATGGTCAAACTAAAGTCGTCAACAAGTGTTTGGACACTTATTTGAGGTGTTTTGCCTCTGAAAGGAAACATCAATGGGATCAATGGTTACCATTAGCTAAATGGTGGTACAAAACTTCTTACCATCGAACTACTTGCATGAATCCTTTTGAAGCAGTCTATGGCCAAAAGACACCTTCCATTCTATCCTACATGCCAAGTGTATCGAAGGTCCAGGCGGTTGACCAAACACTTAAAGTTCGTGAGGATATTCTCCATACCCTCAAAGATAATTTGGTCATGGATTAGAATTGCATGAAGTAACACACTGATCAAGGTTGCTCAAAATGTCAATTTGTTGAAGGAGAYGAGGTATTTCTTCGACTACAAATTTTTAAGAAAACTTCACTCAAGGATGAACATTGCAAGAAACTGGTGCCCAAATTTTATGGTCCTTATACAGTTCTCAAGCACGTTGGATAGGTGGCCTATCAGTTAGGTTTTCCCAGTCATTCTAATCTCCATCCTATTTTTCATCTCTCCTGCTTAAAAAAGGTGATTGGAACTAAGTGCCACACTCAAACCAACCTTCCCAAGTTTGATGAAGAAGGATCCATCTAGTTGCATCCACAAGAAGTTTTGTAACAACGAGAGCATCGTCCTCATAATCATACCATAAAGGAAGTGTTAGTCCAGTGGAAAGATACAACTCGAGAAGATGCCACCTAGGAGCCCGCTCACATTCTGCAACAATTTCCTCATCTCAAGCCTTGAGGACAAGGTTGATTTTAAGGGGGAGAGCATGTTAGGGACATAACCTACCTAACCCCTCAAGTAGGTAGAATAATATATTTCCATGTAATAAAGGTCAATATTAATAAGGCCTAGCAATAAGGAGGAATAAGTCAAATGTAAGACGACCTAATAGAAGCTTTCGCTTCTAGAAGGATCTTCCAATAGATTGTTCTTTTAGATATATAGATTTAGTATAAATAGGAATAGAGGGTATGATAAGTTTTGTATTGGATATTATTGTAATAGAGCTTTGATATTCTATAGGTTTCCCACTCGAAGAAGAAAGTGAACATTGCTCTTAGTAATCAAACTACTCTTTCTGGTGTAATTCTGGTATTATTCTGGTATTATTGTGGTATTTTTTTGGTTATATCATTGTTTCTCTTCCATTTCTAGCTAATTATTTTTGTTCTGCATACTATTTTATATTTGGAATACTACAAAAGGATCTTAATTCTGTCACATTCTTAGGTGTTGTCCACCCTTTAATGGCCTCAATATTTTCAGGGTCCACTTCTATCCCTTCTTCGGATATGATATTCCCCAAATAGTGAATTCGGTTTTGATAAAATGAGAACATTCTCAATTTGGCATACAACCAGTTCTCTCTTAACACTTGTAAAACCATACTCAAGTGATTCTCATGCTCTTCTTCTAACTTGGAATATACAAGGATGTCATCCAAAAAGACAATGAAAAAACTTGTCTAAATATTCCTGGAAAACACCATTCATTAAGAACATGAAAATAGTTGGTGCATTTGATAACCCAAATGGCACCACTATGAACTCGTAATGACTATATCTTGTCTTGAAGGTGGTCTTGCTTATATATTCATCTATGATCCTCAATTGATGGTATCTTGACTTGAGATCAATCTTGGAAAATATCCTTGCATCCTTTAACTGATCAAAGAGATCATCGATCCTTGGAAAAGGATACTTATTCTTTATATTCACTTTTCTTAATTGTCTAAAGTCAATAAACAATCTCAATGTCCTGTATTTCTTCTTCATGAACAAGATTTGGGTGCCCCAAGGTTACACACTTGGGTGTATATACCCCTTCTTCAGAAGTTCTTCAAGCTGCATTTGTAGTTCCTTCAGCTCTAGTGTATTCATCCTATAGGGATTTTTGGATACTGGAGCTGCTCCAGACATCAAATTTATAGAGAAATCGATATCTCTCTTTGGGGGAAGTCCCAATATCTCCTTAAACACTTCCTCAAAATATTTCAGGACTTTGTGATCCTCCATATTTGACACCTTATCCTTAGGTGCTTCCTCCATATGGGATACAAATATCTGGCAACCCTTCCTGTAACAATTCTTTAGCTGCATTGTCGAGATTTCTCGGACAATAAATTCCCTAGGAATTCCTTGTGCTATTCTTGGGTTCCCTTCCTCGTCCAAGAAAGTAAATTCCTTGTTATGACAGTCTAAGACAACATAGTGTTGTTCCAACCAATCCATACCAATTAGAAAATCATATGAACCCAAGGGAAGGATGTTCAAATCTGCCTTGGTACTTATCCCATTCATGTCCACTAGACATGATTTAACCAGCTCAACAACCTTTCTCTTGGCTCATGTAGCCAACTTCACCAGCCAATATTTTCCATGCTTGCTTCTTGGAAGTTTCAATATTTCCACTACCTTAGGATCTATATAGCTATGACTAGTTCATGAATCTATTAAAATAGTAAAGGCATGGTTATTGATCATACCTTCTACTTCAATCATGTGTGATTGAAACTCTTCTTGCTTATTGTCCAGGGTTGCATAGATCCTTGGTACACTTCTTCCCATGTCCTCCACTATTTATGCTTGTTGTACATTGTGGAAAAATCTCAATTTGTCACTTTTCTGAGGAAAATATCTATACTTATGTTCTTGTTTACAACCCCAACATTGAATGGGTGTCTACCTTATCCTTTTCCCACCTACCTCAACCATTATGTTCTCTCTAAAACGCGGTTGTCCTTGAGGATTGTTTCTGAAAAATGGTGGTGTGTTCCCCTTTTGCCTATGTTCCCTCTTAAAATTCTTCTTGTCTTCCCAAGATATTTGGAAAGTAGGCTTTCCTTTATGTTGATCATATAAAAACTTGGATCTCCTTATGGTTTCCTCCAAGGTCTTGGGATCATCATACTTAATTTTATCATTGATGAAAGATGTCATCCCACTCAAATATCTATGAATCTTTATTGTCTCGTCCTTGATAAAGGAGACATACTTCAATAGTTCTAAAAATATCATTTCATACTCATCAATGGTCATGATGACCAGTTTGAGTTCAAAGAATTCCTTCCATGTAACATTCTTCTCTCTGATGTGATGCACTTGCACAAGCTGATCCCACCACACAGATGCCTTTCCTTTAATTTGGTAAACAATAATTCTTCCTTCCACATGAGAAGAATAATTATGCAGTTGGAAATATTTTATCATGCCCAACAACCATGGCTTGGCATATTCATCTTTCTTGTGCTCTCCATCAAAAGTAGGAGGTTTGATATTATTCATTTCTCCTTTCAATTCATCCACCCCAGACCTCTTATGCTTCCTGGCAGGGGATGGACTTGAGTTGTTGTGTGCTCTCATGTTGGAATTCCGTTGTGAGTGATGGTGATGTCTACTATCACTCCTTGATATTCCTTTTCCCTCAGGGGTCCTGTGGCTTCCTGATTTGCTGGAGCCACTCTCCTTATCTAATTTCTTTTCAATTTTATCTAGGATTTTCATTAACTTCATATTGAAGTCTTCCTATTGTTCCTTGACCTTCATAAGCCTCTCATTATAAACCTTGTGGCTGTTATGAGGGAAAAACTCTCTGTAGCCAAGCGTAAACCACAATAGTTAGGTATGACTGCAGAAATCAACTCAATTCCATTGTATTCTATATAAACTAATGTGAAAGATAAGAAAGAGTCCTACCTCGATCCAACGTTTGATGATGTTCCACTGTTGAGAAATTCGACCCAAAGCTTTATACTTGCAACAAGTTCTCAACAAACAAACATAGAAAGTACATGGTGATAGTATAAAGGGGTTAGCACATTAGATAACATAATCCATTAATAAAAATTACAAACATGTCCATGGATAATAATCATGTATTTTCACAATACCAATAGGATGGGAAAGGAGTATTTCTATTAATAATTGATCAGTAGAAGTGACAACATTACAGAGTTCTGTGTCGGCACGGTTCGAAACCAAGGAACCAATTTCCTTCCAACTAGGCCTCCACCACTTCAATCCTCCACCAAAGGCAAGCTCATAAGAGCGAGACAATGAGGTTCTCTCAACAATAGGGAAAGATCTTGGGGGCTAAACACTGTGTCAAGACTTGAGGGACAAAGGGATGCAGACTCAATATGAAGTAATTTCTCCAAAGTAACTTTTCTCTCAAATTTGAATGCTTTCTCCTCTTTTCCATAGGTCGGAATTGTCCATTTATAGTCTTAAAAATGAACTTGAAGGGATGATTTAGAATGTTTCCAGTATGTGGAAGGCCAACGATCTTAGATCTCCTGTCGTGACATGGAGACCCGGCTCCATTTTTGTATTTTCTGGCAGAAATCTTGATGTACGTAGGTTGTAGTGGAGAAGCCTGCGTATACGCATCTTGTATAACATATAGGGCGCATATATGTGGAAAAATGTGTATTTTTGGCCTTGGATTCATCAAAAATGGATGACAAGTCTCCATAGGGAAATGGAAAAAGGCCCTCTATGCAAGATATCAATGGTGGGGAAAATATTGCTATAACAGTGGCTTTGGACATCTTTCTGCAATTTTCTGAGGGTTTCAGCCAGATTTATGTCTTCCTCCTTTCCTCCTCCATGTCCATTGGAGTTGTCTCCTTCCATACCCAACTGGAAATTCATCCCTCTGATTTCATGATCCAAGGATGATTTTAAGGATGTAAATTTATTTTAAAATGTAGAAACCTTAGCGAATTTTACTAATCCTTCATATGCCAACTATAAATGTTTGACGACATTTTTGTAAAAGCATTCAAATTTCTTAGGATTTTATATAGTTTGTATAAAATTTTGGCGATTTTTAAGGTAAAATAATTTTATCCTATAGAATTTGGGCGAATCAGTTTTAGAAAAGCGAATCATTTTTTTTCGAAAAACCATGGAAAATTAGTCCTTGAGTGAAATTTAGCCCCTAAAATCATCCCTTGGCATTCAACAATTCTGAATATTATCTATGTATCATCTTCTTGGTTGTAGACTATCTATGTATCATCCATACCTATGCACATTGTGATAACTCTGTTGTGTTCTGTCAGTTGTTACTTCTACAAAAATTTGCAAGCAACAAAACTTTGTCAGGCTAACTGATTTTAATAAGTTCATGAAAACATGAACCATTCTGATTCATTAATATATCATACTTATTTTCTATTGATTTTGTGAGAAATTGATTGTTTATATCCAATTTATGGGTGAACAATGATCTTATACTTTTCAACACCTTTCCAATGCTTTCTTTCATGCTCAACTCTGAGTTTTGAGTAGGAAGTTATGGATACTTGAACAAATGTCTTTTTGGGGATGTAATACCTGTACATGGATTCTTCCATATTAGAGTCGAATTGGCTCTTGGATTCATGTTGGATCCTCTCTTCAGGTTTACAGGCCTTCCTTACTTCGTTAGGTGTAGGTCTATACAAATCAAAAACCCCACAGACTCTTTCTCTAATCCCTTCTCTATTTTCAAAAAACATTTTCGGGCACTTAGCCCTTTTTCTTCACCCCCCCATCTCTTGTCACCAGAGGATGTGACCCAGCACTAAAAAATAGGCTCTTATCATGTGTTTCTGGCCTCTGAGGCTCCAGAACTTTAGCTTTCATAGTTTTACCTTTTACATCACCCCGTTTCCTCCGAACGTCTAAGTGGCTAACTTCCGAACAACTGCCTCTTCGGAGCTTCGGATCTCTGACACTTCGGATCTTCGGGCTTCAGAAGATCTTACTACTTCATGCCTTATTTCTCCCAAATTTTGAACCCCTGAAGTGTTGGGCTCACTTAGTACGGTGCACCTGGGATTCTGCATGTCATCAAAACAGAGGTGACACATGGCCCAATCAGCTATTGACACATGTCAGATTCCTATTGGCACAAATAACTTGTCAAACACATGAAATATATGGAAATGTGGCATGCATATTGTGGTCTATGTCACCCTAGGTGACGTCACTTATGTAATTTGTGACTTCATAATTTTGGGCTTCAACGAACTTTGCACCCACACACTTCTAATCTCCCAAACGTTGAATTTTTGAATACACAATGGACGTATGATCGACGGTCCTCATTCCCTGTTTAGATTAGCAGTCAACAAGAGCTCTGAAACTCTGGGATTTGGGAGTTCTAAGGCTCCATCATGTGTTGCCTTTCGAATTTAGGAATGCCGAAACCATGAAGGGATGAGTTCTATGGTCGACATTTACCTGTCAGCGGACGACCGAGATTGACTCCAATTTCAAAAAATGTAAAAACCCATTGATCTGTCGATCACTTTAAGATCTACGGTCCTAGTTGATTACATACCTAGAACATGCTTGGGGTTTAACAATGACCCCAACTTACACAATGAAAAGATGTGCGATGGAGTGGGAATCACATCCACCGTTGATCTTCAACCCTGATGGATATCTATGATCCCAATGGATTACAGAATGTGAAGTAACACCTTCATTAATTATCCTTTGTATTTCTGCAATGAAAGATGCATAATGGAGCAGAGATCAATGTCCACCATTTATCTTTCATCCTGATGGATATCTATGATCCCGATGGATTGCAGAATATGAAGTAGCTCCTTCATTAATTCTTCTTTGGATTTCTACAATCATTTTTGTCCGTTGATCTAGTCAGCAGCCACATGCTAGAGGGGTGCTACGTGGTAGAAAAGAAAAGTGGACACGTGGCCCAATCCTAGGGGTGACATGTGTCAAGTTATAACTGGAAAAAATCAGTCTTTTAAAATCAGAAAACAAACTAACACGTGGCACACATTTTGTGTTCCCACATCACCCTAGGTGAAATCATCAAGCCACATCACTTTGGTGCTTCATGACTTCGGAACTTCAGGCCTTCGGGACTCCAGGACTTCAGATATTTGGAAGTTCTTACTGAATCATCCATTATCTACTCTAAAATATGAATTCCCAAACCCCTTAACTATTTCTGGGTCCAAGTAGTACTGTTGTCAACATATAATATGGTGACACGTGGCCCCACTGTTGAGTGGCACATGGGAGACTTGGGGTAGGTCCACATCACCCTAGGTGATGTAATCATGCCACATCATATCCGATGCTTCAGGAATTCAGAGGATTTCACATTTTCACACCCCAAAACTATTGAACTTTGAATTTCCAAACACTTCCATGTCACCCTCGGTGATGTCATCATGTCACATCACTTCGACGCTTCAGGACTTTAGAGATATTTTCCTCCCGCAAAACCACAAAATATTTCCTCCAAAGTGTCGAATTGTCTAACTTCAAGACACTTGATAATCCACTGACATGTGTCTCTGATACATGAACGATCCATATTCACTCTGGATTTCGGGACTTCAGAACTTCGGGAGGAAGTCCATTTTGCGCACACTTCCACAAATTTCCATGAACTCCGAACTATCGAACTATCTTGGAAATCCATCAACTCTCCTCCTCCCAAATGATCTATGGTTGAGAGTTACTATGAGACTTTGGAGCTTCGTTCTTTGGCTTCTTTCTCAACAAAAAATTAAAAACTCGTCGAAGTAACAAAGTCTGAAGGACTTGATGGTTAATTTTTGTGCACCTTCTCCAGATATGACGATTGTGAGGGATCTGTCTTCTTCTGAATAGATCCAATGGAATAAATTTAAACTTTGTCACCTAATACCATATTTTCCATGGTTTATCAAACTAATATACCTACTAAGCTTATGAACACAACCAAGGTGTTCCCTTAGCGCCCTCCTCGCACTTTGTAATTTTAATTCTCTAAAAAAATTTCTTCAAAAACCACTTGTACGGCCCAATTCAAGCTCAGTGTCAAAAACTAGGCTCTAATACCAATTTGTAACATCCACGGCCACCCAATACGAGATATGCTACCATAAATATGCTCTGTTCAAGCTCTGATACTAATTTGTAACATCCCCAGCCTTCGGCTGGGCAATGTCACATGAAATGAATACAAAACAAAACTGCTCAATCTGTTCTGATAATCAAAACTATCCATGCCCAAGCATAGAACTGTTGGGCTATGCCAGACATATCTCTTTGTGGAACATCATACATATAAACTTAGACATCTAACATGCATTCTATTAGTACACAAATTAAATGTGGAAATCATAGCAATTTGCTACAACAACTTACACATGCAATATTATAAATTTCATGGCATTTACATAATACATACAATAAAAATTAACATAGAGATGGTACTTATCTTTTTATGTAAGCCACCAACTGCATGCGGACCTTCCACGAACCTCCCAACCTTAGACCACACTACTCCAATATCTTAGCAGTGGGTCACCCTCGAGCTGGGACTAAACTCCAACTAGGGTAAAGGGAATCCTAGGCTAGGCCGAGACTACAGAAAGATGCACAATGAAATAGGAAGGATTCCTTCCCAGGAGCCTACTTATGCCCACTTCTCATATAATCTCATTCCCCACATGCCTATCCCACCTTGGGAATATGGATCTTCACTATTCCACAGTCCATCAGATGCTCCACTTCCCTTCCAGGGCTTTGGCAATAGGCCAGATCAGGAATTCTTAGAGCTTTGTAGCTGTTGTTGGACTCCCTCCAGGATAAATCACTTTCCAAACAATCTCTCTCACCTAGAGAGAGTTTCTCATAGGCCTAATAACCTGCTTCTTCAATCCATGGGCCTGACAACCTGCCTCTTCAAAATCACAACCCTGGGCAATTCAAGAAAGAAGACTCCTTGGGAAAAGGGGGAAGACCACCAATCCAATGTTGGGGATTCAAAGAAGATAACATATATAAGGATTGCCCACATAGAAAGGATAGAGTGAAGACTCTGAAAAACATCCAAAACGCTACAACAGTTGAAGACATGGTAATAATTTATGTAGCCTTAGATGATCAAAAAGAAGAATTCCAATCTAGAGTAAACTGGAATTAAAGGAATTACAAATGAACTTGGAGGAATGGTTGAAGAAAGGGAACTTATGCCCAAGTGTTTCACCTTGGGGAGAACCAGTACTATTCATAAAAAACATATATGGGACCTTGAGGCTGTGTATTGACTTTCAACAACTGAATAAGTCCACTGTGAAGAACAAGTACCCTCTACCTAGAATTGATGACCTCTTTGATCAAGTAAGAGGAGAAAAGATATTTTCAAAGATAGACTTGAGATTAGGATACCACCAGGTAAGAATCAACGAAGAATACATCCATAAGACAACCTTTAGAACTGGGTATGGGCATTATAAATTTTTAGTGGTGCAATTTGGACTAACCAATGCACCAACTATATTTATGTGCTTAATGAATGGAATACTCAGAAATTATTTGGATAAGTTTTTCATAGTATTCATGGATGACATACTTGTCTATTCTATGTCTAAACAGGAACATGAACATCACATAAGACTGGTATTTCAAGTTCTGAGAGAAAATCCATTGTATGTCAAGCTGAGTAAGTGTTTTTTTTACCAAGAAAAAATCCATTACTTGGGACACAGTATTTCATAACAAAGCATAGAAGTGGATCCAAAGAAGATCGAAGCCATTAGAGGATGGCCAACACCTAGGAATGTTTCAAAAGTCAGATATTTTATGGGGCTAGATTGTTACTACAAAATCTTTATAGTAGGGTTCTCTAAGATTTCTCATCCCATCACTTGTTTGAAAAATAAGGGAATTGAATTTGAATTGACATATGAATGTGAAGAGAACTTTAATTTTTTGAAGGAATTACTTACTAGTGCACCTGTGTTAAAGATTGTTGACCCAAATGAAATTTTTGTGGTATGTACAGATGCATGCAAGGAAGGACTTGGTGCAGTCCTCACTCGAAATGGACATGGCATTGGTTATGAGTCTAGAAAGATTAAGGAACATGAGAGTAACTATGCCACACATGACTTGGATCTTGCTTCCATTGTTCACGCTTTGAATATGCGGATGCATTAACTCATGGGAAAGAGATTTGAATTAAGAATAGACCACAGTGGTCTGAAGTATATTTTTGAACAACCACCTTTGAATTCCATAAAAACAAGATGGATGGAACTTTAAAGTGAATACGACTTTGATATCAAGCATATCAAGGGAAAAGAACATAAATTTGTCGATGCACTTAGTAGAAGAGTACATATCATGCATGCTACAACTATCACTATGCATCAATTAGACTTGAAGAGAAGAGTTTTAGATGTCATTGTTATAGATGAGCATTACCTACAGGTAAAGGATGCTCATTTTGTTTCTGTAAAAAAAACTCATACACCAACAAATATTGCATAAATTTACATGAGGGAGATTGGTAGATTGCATGGGATACCTAGGACAATTGTCTCAGACAGAGAGAAAAAGTTTACTTCAAATTTATGGAAGGGATTATTCAAATTATTTGGTACAAATATGAACTTTAGCACAACATACCATCCGCAGTCAGATGGGCAGAAAAAGAGAGTCAACCAAGTAATTGAAGACATGTTGAGAATGTATGTGATGGATAAGCCATATAAGTGGGAAGATTACTTTCACTTGGTTGATTTTTCCTATAATAATGGGTATCAAGCTTCATTGAAGATGAGCCCATTTGAAGCTTTGTATGGTAGGAAATTCAATAGTCTATTGATTTGGGACAACCAAGTATATAGAGTGGTACTTGGGCTAGAGTTTACCAAGGAAATGGAAGACCCAATTGTTAAGATTAAGAAGAATTTAAAGGCAGATCATGATAGATAGAAAGTTTATGCAGATAAGAATAAGAAAGCAAGATAATTTAAAGTGGGGTAGTATGTTCTTTTGAAAGTGAATCCCAGGAACAAATCTTTGAAGTTGGGTAGCTATACAAATTTGGAAGTCGGATTCTATGGTCCATTTGAGATATTGGATAGAATAGGGGCAGTTGCATACATTCTTTCATTTCATATTTCCATGAATGTGCATAATGTATTTCATGTCTCTTTGCTAAAGAAATATGTACATGATCCTAACCATGCTATTGATTGGCATTTGATTCAGGTAGAGACAAAAGGAAAATTTCAGGTCCATTCAGTGTGAATATTAGACAGAAAATTCAAAGTGCTCCTAAAGTGAGTTATAGAGCTAGTAAAAGTCAAGTGGACCTGCTACGGTCTTGAAGAAGCTACCTGAGAGCATGAAGATACCATGCGGGCACAGTACCCACAACTTTTTAAATAAATTTTGGAATTTTGATTCTTGTTTGTATATGCACTGAGGACAATGCCAAAATAAGGGGGAGGGGATGTAACACCTTGGTTTTTGAGCCCCATATTAAATAATGTATTGTTATACTCCTGAGAGGCTAGAGTTCCCAAACAATTATTAAAATGCCAGTGTGCCTAAGAAATGTAATTTTTTGAGAATTATTGATAATAAATACCTCGATGGTTGCTAGATGGACAAGGAAAATATTTATAGGGGGCTATGATTCCACAAGAGAGGGGGATTGATGGGATAAGAATTTATTTTATACTGTATTATCCATTTTTTATTAATGGAGAATGGAATTTAGGTGAGCTTCTTGGGGGGAGGCCATAAGGTTGTTGATTCCCAAAAATTTCATAAACCATCATTGGTTTGTGGGGGGGTTGGTCATTCATTCTCTTCTCACTCCCATTCTCACTCTCATTTTGTTGTTTGTCTCTCCACCTATTCATGCATTCATTCCTGCACCCTCTTCACTATTCACGCCTCTACATGGAGACTTCACTCCATTCAATCTTTGATCTCACTCATCTTCCTCATTCGCATTTGGCTTGGGAAGGAAAAATGAATTGTTGAAGGGAAGCCATGGTTTTGTTGGATGTAGAGACTTATGGTTTAATCTGTCCATGAAGCAAGACCTACATGTTGGAGATGTGTGGTATGTATTCAGCCTTTCTCACAACTGTGAGTCATGAGAGTCCCAACATGGAGATTCTAAACCAGCTGCACTAGATCCCCAGAAGGAGAAGGACTTCCTGAGGGACTATGTGGCAAAGAAGAGTGGGGGATCCATTCTCTTGGGTTGTGTAGGTTGGGTAGAAGAGAGTTGGGTACTTGGATTGCTGTGGGTGTTGGGAAGCTTGTGATAGCTTGAGTGGTGACTGGTTTGGGAAGCCGAGTAATACTCTAGAACCATCCTTATGGATTCATAGCCCTGGCTTGGGGGTGACATTGTTGTTGAGAGTTGGAAAAAGATTGTCTATGGTTGGGTGGAACTTCCTTGGTCTATTGCCAGTCAGTGGTTTTACTTTATAAAATATAAGTGCTCTCTGTCATGTTATTATTTACCTATGTATTATTTATTTTGTTGTGTATTTATTTATCGTTGAATTCAATATTTAGAGTACACATGCTTGCTGGTTATGGTTGTGCATGTCGTATGCTTCATTTTTTTTATGTTTAGCATGAATCTTGATCAATGCATGTGAACCTTTCATGCATCCTTTCTATCTAAAGTTTGATCAGGGTTCAAATTATTATAGAGAAGGGACTTTTGGTTAGCGTGCCTAACCTGTGAGTGGTTGGGTACGTTACATATATGTATTGATCATAAGTGTAATTTATTATATCATTGGTATCATAAACACTATATCCAAAGCATGTTTTATATGCCAAAACATTCATGTATACCAATGAATTTCACCAGGAGTGAACAAAACTATCACACTGTGCCATGTCAGCAAGGGTGGTATTTGCAATTTTTTTCAAGTCAATATATGGACAATGAACAAGTGATATCTGAATCATTTTCAATTGTGTCTATTAAATGACAATTTTGCACATTTTTGTAAATCAAGAGATATGGAGGAGATGATCAGATTCGTCAACAATATAACAATACCTTCATTTCTTGAGATGAAGATTAAAATATGTATTAATTAAAAAACATTGTATAATATTACACATACAAATACATAGCTTCTTAATACAATAATTGTGTCCATCACCTTGGAATCACTTAGCTTGCAAAACGATGCAAATCAAAGACCAGATTACTTGACTGAATCAAATTCCCATTACTAATTACAAATTATACCATTACTCATTACATCCCCATTCAAAATTACAAATTCAATGTTGTATCACTTCAAAAACAAACACCATACATACCAAGGTTACTACACTGAAAAAACCAATGTACTTGTCCTAGATATCCTTTAACATACAACATTGTTTCCTTAGGTTGCTCATTCCAAAGGAACATTGATCCAACAATCCTTCCAAAGGCTTAAGAAGAAAAAAATTGAATGGATGAAGCACTGCGTGCCTAATAGGAACTGGTGTTATGACTGTAGATTATGAGGTCCACACCAACAACCTAATCAAAACCCATCAAAATTCACACCAAAAATAAAGAGAACTTCACCCAAAAAAACATTTTTTTTTTGTCCCAGCATAATCTCATCAAACCTTCCTAAGGTATACCAATAGCTTCATGAATTTATCTACTATCTAAGAAACAATTTTTTACCTAAAATAACAAGGGATAACATAGGATTAAGTCTTCTAGCAATAATCTTAGAAATAATATTGTACACACCATTACAAAGAGAAATAGGCCTAAAATATTCAAAATATTTAGGGACATATTTCTTTGGAATCATATCCAAGAAAGTAGAGATGAAGGCCCCCAGAACCTTAATAGAAATTCTAGATTCCTCCACAAGAATTAATATATCCTTCCCCAACAAATTAAAAAATCCTTTAATAAATTCAATAACCATTGATATGAGCACGTGTTCTTGTATTTCTAGAAATATTTCAAAGGTGGGTTTCAAAGTAAAGGGATCTATGTCACATAGAACCTCATCATCAATATTTTATAGGAGGTATTTGGCCATGGGGTCCATCCTTCTATCTCCCCTCCACATCTACCTAGGCTCAAAGTGAGATTTAAATCACCTTCCATGATTAAATTTTCCTTTCTCAAATCCATGTTCCCAAAAAAGGAATCTCACAAACCTTCCCTACACTAAAAAGGTCCATAAGCATTAATAAAATTGAAAATTTAATCTAAACATGGGGAGAACAACTTGAGACTGGTGGTATTCTATAAAAAGGAGACACTCTTGAATCGAAGGGACTTATGCGATCCTACCAACAACCCCCTACATTTCCCCTCTACATTGAGAGCTTCAAAACTCCATCCATGAAGAGTAAACACTAGCAGTTATTTTACCCTAACAACCACCATAATTATTTTCTGAGTCAAAATCATCTCTATGTCATTTGCTGCTACAATTTGGTTTACATCATTTCTTTTATAGACAGTCCCTAAGCCTCTTATGTTAGAAGAGAGCACAATCATTTTGTACCCTTGGAGTGGAATTTTCCTCTTCTAAGGGCCCCATGAATAGCCATTTGTTTGCATGATAAGAGTTCCCTTGTTCTCTTGACGTTGGACATTCTCTGGATGACATAATCAAGCATTGAATCGATGCCCTCTCAATGATAAATGTAGTGGAAAACATTTCATCCTTGCTCTCTTCTTCCTCATCTCGTTCTCTTAATATCTTATAGAATTTATTTCACATATTTTTTTTTGTAAGGGGGGGATACTTCTTATAGAATCACTTCATCTAATCTATCACACTATGAATGACATATCTATGATATCAAAATCACCCATGACTTGCACTTGGACTCTTCCATGCCCACTTAGAGGATTTTGAAGCCAATTTTTGTCGCTCAAAATTAACATAAAACTAAATTTGAAATAGAGGACCTTTGACAGAAAACAAAAAATAACTTCTTTAATCGCTTAGTAGAGTTCCAATGTGGTTAAGTCAATTAGGAGAGGTGATGATTTCATTGTATCATTTTAGATATCTCACTATATTCTTACAATCATGGCTAACTATATATCTAATTTGCTTGATTGATGGTACAACCTATAAGGTACCTATCAGATATTTCTTCCTAGAGTGAGGGAAGCTTAGGACAAATAGAGGGAAATTAGATTGCATATAGTAGATATGATACGCAAACAAGGACCAGAGGTGAACAGGTCAGAAGAAAATTTTGTATACGCATGGAATGTTTTCTTGTCGAAGGAGGATCATGCTCTTATGACTATGAGAGCATAGGAGACATAGAGGTGCCAATTAGGTACAAGCATCTAGTGAAACAATGGGTACCTAAGGAATTGCCTCAGTTAGACATTGGCTTCATTGTCAACAATAGGATGTATCGCATTGCACCATCCTCCCTACATGGCCTGGGGATATTTTCCATGGATGGAACAACTGTAAAATACAATACAGTAACTAAATTGATGGACTATGTCAGACCATGTTACAATTATAATGATTGGATGCGGGTGGTCCAGTACATGAAAAATATGTGGAGATATGCACTCGCCACAAATTATATACAACTAATAAACAACGATAAAAATAAGGGAGCGACTATGTATATTGATGGAAGGCCTAAAGATTTCGACAATATCATAGGGTTTATAAACAGTACATGACCGGGGAAAAAAAATAAGAAACTAAATTGCATATATGAGGGATGCGAAGGGAATCAGGTAGTCGTGTGAGCCATAAAAAATATAACTCATGGGGAAGAGTTATTAGTGGATTACCATTTGAATCGACTAGAAACATCAACTAATAGTGTGTGGGTACTTATGCAACACCTATTTAAGCAACCTCTACTTATTGCATTATTTTTTTTGTATCTTTAACAATGTTTGAAATATTTCATGATCCCAATTTTATAATAATGTGGGAGGTTGAACGTGGAAAATTGTCAACCGTAGAACATGTAAACGATTAATAATTTCGATTTACACTTAATGCAAATTATATTATTTATTTGTATAATTTTATTTGTGTGTCAATTGGCTTTTTGTTATCGTTAACAAATTTTTAAATTTTTTGGGGTTCTAATTATATTATAATGTGGCAAGATGATCGTGGAAAAGGGGCATCCACAAAACTTGTAAACGATTAAAAAAATTGACTTTGATTTTACATGAATTTTATTATTTGTTTATATAATTTGATTTCTATGACGATTAGTTATTTCATTTGTTTATATAACTGAAATAACATTGATTTTATTGAAATATCTAGTCTACAGGCCATGATGATCATGATTCCCCTGACAAGGAAGAGTTGTATTCATCCCCTGATCCAAAGGTAATGATTAAAAAGAAGATCATTAAAGAAAACAAGGAACTTGATCGCTTGTTAGAACGTGCGGATTAAACTCCCAGTGTCATAAAAAGGACCAATTTGGTTATGACACAACTTAGGACATATAAGGTAATAACCATAATTTAAAGTGATTTTTTTATGTACTAATAAGTTCAATTATGATAGTTTTTTTTTTTAACTTTTACATTTTCTAATGATTTTTTTATTTATTTCTTATATAAAGATATTTTGAGCCTATTCAGCCCGGTGTTGGTAGTAGTGGTGTTGCAAATATGCCATTGACTCTTGACGTGAGCTGTCATATAGCTGTTAGAATGTTTACTTCTCCATCATCCACACATTTAGATGGAATCCATGACACGCACCGCCAAACATACACACAATGACCAAGATATAGTAGAGGTGGTGATAGAGATGAGGCTGCTGATGTGGTTGATATGGGTGAATTTCTTGGAGCTAGACGTGTGACCAACATGAGGACCCTTCTATGCACATTTTTGGTCAACGATAATGGACTTCCATTTAAAAATATAAGACTCCCAGGTAGTTTTTCATATTTTAATTGTTTCATGTTGTCCATATAAAACTTAAATCATAAATATTATCATTTTTAAATTAATGATCATATTTGTTTTTTAGTGTAGGAAGTGACCATTTTTATAGGCACCTAGAGAGAAAGTGCTTGTTTATTTTTGGGGAAATTTTATGCAAGAGGTGGAATTTCCAGGATTCCAACCTTAAAAAGGAACTTTTGGATTATCTTGAAGGCCTCTTTGGAGTAGAGACCTTCAATAAAAAAGTGGTCGCCTTTGTAGTGGGAGAATATTTAAAATATACGAAGGATGTGTATAGACTAAACTTGGCAGTCAACCCTAGATATGAGCTCCCTCCATTGAATCCAAAGAGGGAGTGGAAGATTCTCATTGATGATCCAAAAGAAAATAAATTTAGAAAAATAGGAGAACAAATAACTGGTACCCCAAGGTAAATTACAATATTTTGAATTCAATACCTTTAATTTTCTTTAGATGTAAATAAAAGTGTGGTATATAACATAATTGAAACTTTTGATGATAGGTTTCCTGAAACTTTGAAGGAAAATAGATCAAGGATTTCCAAACATGGCCAACACAGGTTAGCCCAGGGAAGCTACTTGAGATTATAGTCACGAATCGTAAGTACCCAAACATCTTAACAATATTATTTGTATCGGCTTACAAATTTCAAGCAATTTCATCCAATAACATTAAAAATACATACTCATATGCAATGGAAGGCAATGAATTTGGAACTAAACCATGGAGGAAGACCTCTGACTTGGTTACAAGTATGACTATAAATATTTCATTGATCATAGGAAAAGCATGGGGCATACCCCATGTTATGAACCAAATATCAATATAGCATAGAAAAACCTTAGAATAAGTACTCAACACCTTGAAAAAGAGATAATTTTAGGTAATAAGCCTCTTCGAGGGGTAAACCTCTTTATACCCCACATAAATGTCCAAATACAAGATGATTCCAAATGAAAATGTCTCATTGGTATATATAGGAGACTAGGAGGTACAATTACAACTAATGGACTCAAGCCGACATAAATAAAATAACATTACTAATGTAATATGCCCCAATTAAGGGGTAATGAGCCATTATTTAGGGCTTAACATGCCCCTCCCCTTGAGACAAGTCTTCTCCGCAAAGCTTGAGTAACTTTGGATGCTTCTCTATAAAATATTCATCTTCCCAAGTGGAATCTTTAGCCGATAGTTTCCTCCATTTAATGAGATACTCTGAAATGGATCTATTCCTCAGCTGGCGAATTCTCGTGTCATAGCTTTAGGCTCCAATATGATTTTTCATTCCTTGTCAATTTCTGTAAATATAGTTTGAACTAGGATCTTATCACCTATAACCTTATTTAAGCATGAAACATGGAAAATTGAGTGTACTCGTGAATATGCAGGCTACTCCAATTTGCATGCCATAGTACCAATGTTTTGCAATGCCTTATAAGGACGATAGTAATTTGGTGATAATTTATTATCATTCTTGGCTTGCTTGAGGGACATATGTTTGTATGGTTGTAGTCTTAAAAACACCCAATCCCCTACTTCAAAACTTCTTTCACTAAGATGTTGATTTTCTTATTTTTTCATGCATTTTTGTGCCATGGTCAGGTTGTCCTTTAAGATTTGGAGAACTTGTTGTTGATTCTTGATGTGATCTTCCACTGCTTGAACCTTAGATTTTTATTTTAGGGAAGAAGTGATGGAAGGAGGGTGGTATCCATAGAGTACCATAAATGGTGTCATTTTTGTTGTAGTATTAAAGAAAGTGTTATACCACCATTTTTCCAAGGGTAACCATTTGAACGATTGTGTTTGTTTATCAGAGACAAAGCAATGAAGGTAGACTTCCAAACATTTGTTCACTATCTCGGTTTGTCCATCATATTGAGGATGATAGGATGAGCTATGAGCCAATTGAGTACCCAAACAAGAAAATAATTATGTCCAAAAATGTCCAGTGAATATGGGAGCTCTGTCACTTACAATAATCTTTGGGCTCCATGTAGCTTTTGAACTATCTCCATGAATGCGGTGGAAAATGTACTGGCTTTGAAGGGATGAGAGAGTGCACAAAAGTGTGTGTACTTGGTTAGTCTATTAGCAATCACCGTGATGACACTCTTTCCTTCACTTCGGTAACCCTGTGATGAAATCCATGGAAACCTCCTCCCAATGCTGACTTGGGATGGATAATGGTTGTAAAAGACCTGGAGAAAACCAAACATTCTGCCACAAACCTTTGAACGTCAGTTTTAAGGACATCCCAAAAAAATTCTTTCTTGACCCTATGGTAGGTTTTCAAATATCCCGAGTGCCCTCCTACTGGAGAGGTGGGCAATTCCAATAGTACCTTTTGTTTGAGTTGGGAGTTCTTACATAAATATAAACGATCTTTGTACCATAGTGAATCATTTTTCCATGTAAATGTATCTAATGCACTGGAATCCTGCTGCAACCTTTGAATGAGAGTCCACACATTTTCGTCATTCTTCCATTCATCCCTTGCTTCTATTATCGAATCAGGTTGGATGATCGAGATAGCATAGATAAAGGCCTGAACATCTTCATCCTTTCTTGAGAGTGCATCTGCCACAACATTTTTCTTCCCTTTTTTATAGACGATTTCAAAATCATAACCCAATATCTTGGTCACCCATTTTTGTTGTTCTTCTGAAGATCGTCTTTGTTCCAAGAAGTATTTAAGACTATCATGATATTCTTTGACCTTTAAGTGCCTACCTATTAGGTAAGGGCGCCATTTCTTCAATTCATGTAGTATTTCCATCATTTCCTTCTCATAAAGGGGTTTGTGTAAGTCCTTTCCCTTGAGTGGCCGACTTTCAAAATCCAGGGGACTTCCTTCTTGCATTAGGACAACATCAATTCCATTTCCCGAGGCATCACATTCCACAATAAAGGTTTTTGTGAAGTCTAGAGTGGTCAAGACATGAGCTTTTCACATCACCTATTTAAGTTGTTCAAAAGATTTAGTTGCCACTGGAGTCCATGAAAATTCATACTTATTAGTTATTTTCATTAAAGGTGATGCTATTCTTCCATAGTGCCGAACAAACTTGCGGTAGTAACCTGTAAAAACCGAAAATCCTCTAAGATTGTAATATCCCCAAGGACAAGCCCTAGTTGTATTTATAAATTGTAAACATGTTTTGTAGTTTGGTGAGTCGAGTTATAATAAGCTAGGAGACTTATTTGGTGATTAGGCTGGAGAGCCTAGGTGTTAAAGGCTAGGAGCTTGATTTTGTATATGTAATTATGCAGATCATTAATATAATATATAAACATTGTTGTGTGTTGACCAACCACTAAGAAAGAGGGATGGGGAACTAAGCTTCCACGGAATGGGTAAGGGAGAGGGGGATGAAAGGTTGGAAGAGGGGCTAATATTGAGGGCTTAAGTCCTTGAATAATAATTTATTATTATTACAAAGTGGTGTGAAAGGTATATTTTTATCCTAAGTTCCTGAAAAAGTGAACGCATACTTGATGGAGTGCATGCAGCTTCATGGGCAATATGTGTCGGCCCATCCACATGCAATTTAACCCAAGAATTGAGCCATGATGGGGGTTCATCCTCCATTCTTCTGTCCATTGTCTGAATCGTGTGTGGTGGGCATCTGATCTCCACATACCCTCATGTAGCTCTGAAACCAGAAAAACATGATGTTTTCCTGAGAAGCTGATGCATCCTCTGTCTGAACCGTTTGAGTCTGTGTTCGACCTTTGTGTTGATTCCTTGTCACGCACCCTGAAAACCAGTGGGAAACCCATGGATTGAGTTGTGTCTCTTGTGTGTTCTGGGAACCCAATTTATCCACACTGCAAATCCGAATTCGTGCTTAACTATTTGGGTTGTTGTCTTCTATGAAACCTGAGCATATCGTAATTTTCTATGCCGCGTGTGTTATAATTGTGGGTTGTTGTGGCCACACAGTCCCTTGAATGAGTGTGATTGGATACCGTCATCGGTTCCTTGCTGAGCCTTACCGTTGTCCTCCTTGTGTTGGAATGGAGCTGAAGACACAGGTTGTCAGGCCTATGTGAAACACTCTCTCCAGGTGAGGGAGGTGGTTGTGGTTGAAGAGGCAGGTTGTCAGGCCTATGAGTGACTCTCTCCAGGTGAGAGAGTGTGCAGAGGAAGTGAGAAATCCTGGAAGGGGTCATGTAGCTTCCACAGAGCTCGGATAATTCTGGTTTGTCCTGTTGCTGAAGCCCAAGGCAAGGGAGGTTTAGTAGCTGAAGCATTGTCCTATGTGACAGTGAAGGTGTATGCTCCTAGGGTGGGAAAGGCATGTGGGGAATGAGATTCTGTGAGCAATGGGCATAAGTGGCTCCTAGGAGAGAATCCATACTCATAAAATGTGTGTCTTCCTATTGACCTTGCCTATCCTAGGATTCCCTTTCCCGGTAGAGCTTAGTCCCAGCTTGAGGGTGACCTACTACTGAGAGTGATGAGCAGCGTGGTTTATGGCTGGGAGGTTTGTGGAAGGTCTACACGCAGTTGGTGGTGTTATTCCAGTTGAAAGATAAGTATAATTTATCTGCTTAATTTTATGTTATGCATAATGCTGGAATGTTATCATGTGTTCCATTGCATGTATGAATTGTTGTTAATTCTATTTAAATCTGAATGTTAATAGTAACTCTATGTTAAAATGTGTTAATTTGATTTAATGCATATTATATTTATATGTGAATATTCCGCAGTAGTGCCATTGCTCGATCTCTGTGGAGGGTCGGGGATGCGTACTGTTTGGTATCGCAACTAAGTCAAAGCTGAGTAGTGGCATTGCCTAGGCTTGGTGATGGTTGGGGATGTTACAATATGGTATCAAAGCTTTAAAGGCGAAGTTAAGGTTGTGCAGGTAGCATTTCTCGGCATGTTGGTGGTTGGAGATGTTACAAAATGATATCAGAGATTTAAAGGCGAAGTTAAGGTTGTGCAGGTAGCATTTCCCGACCAATTGTATTTATAAATTGTAAACATGTTTTGTAGGTTGGTGAGTTGAGTTATAATAAGATAGAAGGCTTATTTGGTGATTAGGCCAAAGAGCCTAGGTGTTAAAGGCTAGGAGCTTGATTTTGTATATGTAATTATGCAAATCAATAATATAATATATAAACATCATTGTGTGCCAACCGACCATGAAGAAAGAGTGATGGGGGACTAAGCTTCCATAGAATGGGTAAAGGAGAGGGGGTTGAAAGGTTGGAAGAGGGATAAGATTGAGGGCTTAATTCCTTGAATAATAATTTATTATTATTCCAAAGTGGTATGAAAAGTACATTTTTATCCTAAGTTCATGTTAAAGGGAACACATACTTGATGGTGTGCATGCAGCTTCATGGTCGACATGTGTCAGCCAAGGCACATGCAATTTAACCCAAGAATTGAGCTATGATGGGGGTTAGTCCTCCATTCTTCCTTTTGTTGTCTGAACCATGTGTGGTGGGCATCTAATATTTGCATACCCTCACATAAATCTGAAACCAAAAAAATGTGATGTTTTCCTGAGAAGCCAATGCATCCTCCTTATAAAACTTTTGAGTCTGCGTTCGACCTCTGCATTGTTTCCTTGTCACGCACCCTAAAAACCAGTGGAAAACCCATGGACTGAGCTCTGTCTCCTGTGTTTCCTGTGAACCCAATTTATTCACACTGCAAATCTGAGTTCATGCTTAACTATTTGGGTTGTTATCTTCTGTGAAACCTGAGCATACTGTAATTGTCTATGCCATGTGTGTTATAACTATGGGTTGTTATGGCAACACAGTCCCTATCTGAGTGTGATTGGCTACCATCATTTTCTCCTTGTTGAGCCTTACTATTTTCCTCCTTATGATGGAATGGAGCTAAAGAAGAAGGTTGTCAGGCCTATGTGCAACACTCTCTCTAGGTGAGGGAGGTGGTTGTGGTTGAAGAGGCAGGTTGTCAAGCCTGTGAGCGACTCTCTCCAGGTGAGAGAGTGCGCAGAGGAAGTGATAAATCCTGGAAGGGGTCCTATAGCCACCACAGAGCTCGAAGAATTCCAATCCATCCTGTTGCTGAAGCCCAAGTCAAGGGAGGTTTAGAAATCGAAGGGCTGTCTTGTGTGACAGTGAAGGTGTATACTCCTGGGGTGGGACATGCATGTAGGGAATGAGAGTCTATGAGTAGTGGGAATCAGTGGCTCCTGGGAGAGAATCCATACTCACAAAATGTGTGTCTTCTTGTTGACCTTGCCTAGCCTAGGATTCCCTTGCCCAGTGGATATTAGTCCCAACTCAAGGGTGACCTACTGCTAAGAGTGATGAGCAGCGTAGTCCATGGCTGGGAGGTTCGTGGAAGGTCTGCATGCAGTTGGTGGTGTTATTCCAGTTGAAAGATAAGAATAATTTATCTACTTAATTTTATGTTATGCATAATGCTAGGATGTTATCATGTGTTCCGTTGCATGTATGAATTGTTGTTAATTCTATTTAAATATGAATGGTAATAGTAACTCTATGTTAAAATGTGTTAATTTGATTTAATGCATATTATATTTATATGTGAATATTCCATAGTAGTGGCATTGATCAGTCTCTGTGAAGGGTCGGGGATGCTACAGTTTAGTATCGTAGCTAATTTAGAGATGAGTAGTGGCATTGCCCAGGCCAGTTCATGGTCGAGGATGTTACAAAATGGTATCATATCTTTAAAGGAGAAGTTAAGGTTGTGTAGGTAGCATTTCCCAGCCTGTTGGTGGTCGTGGATGTTACAAAATGGTATCAGAGATTTAAAGGCGAAGTTAAGGTTGTGTAGGTAGCATTTCCTAGCCTGTTGGTGGCCGGGGATGTTACAAAATGGTATCATAGCTTTAAAGGCAAAGTTAAGGTTGTGTAGGTAGCATTGCCCGACCTGTTGGTGGCCAAGGATGTTACAAAATGGTATCAGCACTTTAAAGGTGAAGTTAAGGTTGTGTAGGTAGCATTTCCCAACCTATTGGTGGCCAGGGATGTTACTAAACATTTCCTCAAAGATTTCTCCAGATACTTAGATCTACCTGTATATTTAGGTCTCCCCCTCGAAGACTTACTAGGATTTCTGTCTTGGGTACGCTCTCTTACAAATAAAGAATTTGTGCTATGACCATCCATGTTTTTTCACCTCATCTCTTCAGATAACAAGGATGCAACTACATCCTCATACTTCAATGTAGGTTGAGTGGTACTACCATTTTATGCAACTAGATTATCCCAAGAGTTTGGCAATGAACATACCAAAGTAATACACTTATCTTCTTCTGCAATTGTAATATTAATAGAGACAAGTTGACTTACCAGAGTATTAAAGGAATTTAGATGTTCTGTCACAGAATCTCCATCTTCCATCCTAACATGATACAACTTTTTTCGAAGAAACAACTTGTTTACCAGGGACTTTGATTCATACAAATTCCCTAACTTATCCCATATTTCCTTGGTTGTATACTCTCCTGATACATTTAACAACACTGAATCTGCCAGGCAAAGTCAAATAGTACTCCTTTCTCTTTTGTCCAACTTCTCCCAATCTTCCTTTGACATACCAGTAGGTGGTGTACTAGTAGTTTGTGTACTAGTAGGTTGTGTACCAATCGACTATGTACCAGTGGGCTACGTACCAGTAGGATGTGTACCAGGATCCACAATGATCCATTGTTCTTTTTCTAGAATAAGGTCCTCCATCTTGAGATTCCATAGCTAAATGTTTTTACCATTGAACTTCTCTATCTTGATTCTATAAGAGATCGCCATTCCTCTTTATACACTTGAATATCCACTGCAAAAGCTCCCACTAAACCCAGGTTTATCACAGACCTAAGATAAACTTGATCTATCAAGACCGAGCCAAACCCTTAGTAACAAAGGCATCCCTCTGAAGCCCAAAATGAGTTATGATACCACATGTAAGTTTTAAACCTGTGAAATAAAGCAATACATATATATTCTTAAGAAAAACATAATTTAATCAATATCTCATACACATAATACACAAAGATTTATATCGGAAACCCTCAACCGGAGAAAACCTTTATTATATCCATTATATCGAATTTCACCATTCACCATACAATATATACAATGTTTTTAGGTATTCTATAGATACCGAAACCCTATTCCCTTAATCCGGGATTAATTTAGAAAACCGCTAAAAATAGCAAAAACCGCCCAAAAAAAAATTTTGGGGCACTGATCCAAACGCTGCGTGTAACCAAGGGGAGCATACCTGGCCCCCCTGGGAACCCCCTAGGAAGCACCCAGAGAACACGACACAAAAAAAACTACTAGAGGGATCGTTAGACACAGTTGTTGAATCTGACTTGCCCACACACACACATGCAAAGATTATAACACATACCCAACATATGCCATGTGTGTTATAATTGTGGGTTGTTGTGGCCACATAGTCCCTTGGCTGAGTGTGATTGGATACTATCATATATTCCTTGTTGAGCCTTAATGTAATTCTACTTGTGCTGGAACGGAGCTGAAGAATCAGGTTGTCGGGCCTGTGTGAAACACTCTCTCTAGGTGAGGGAGGTGGTTGTGGTTGAAGAAGCAGGTTGTCAGGCCTATGAGAGACTCTCTCTAGGTGAGAGAGTGTGCAGAGGAAGTGAGAAATCTTGGAAAGGGTCCTGTAGCTGCCACAGAGCTCAGATAATTCCTGTCCGACCTATTGTTAAAGCCTAAGGCAAGGGAGGTTTAGCAACCAAAGGATTGTCTTGTGTGACAGTGAAGGTGTATACTCCTAGGGTGTGACAGGCATGTGGGGAATGAGATTCTATGAGCAGTGGAAATAAGTGGCTCCTAGGAGAGAATCCATCCTCATAAACTGTGTGTCTTCCTGTTGACCTTGTGTAGCCTAGGAGTCCCTTTCCCAGTGGAGCTTAGTCCCAACTTAGGGGTGACCTACTGCTAAGAATGATGAGAAGCGCGGTCTATGGATGGGAGGTTCGTGGAAGGTCTGTATGCAGTTGGCGGTGTTATTCCATTTGAAAGATAAGTATAATTTATCTTCTTAATTTTATGTTATGCATAATGTTGGAATTTTATCATGTGTGAATTGTTGTTAATTCTATTTAAATATGAATTGTAAAAATAATTCTATGTTAAAATGTGTTAATTGATTTAATGCATATTATATTTATATGTGAATATTCCGCATTAGTGGCATTGACCAATGTCTGTGGAGGGCTAAGGATGCTACAGTTTGGTAACATGGATAATTCAGAGCAGAGTAGTGGCATTGCCTAGGCTTGTTAGTGGTCAGGGATATTACAAAATGGTATCAAAGATTTAAAGGAGAAGTTAAGGTTGTGTAGGTAGAATTTCCCATCCTGTTGGTGGCGGGGGATGTTTCCCATCTTGTTGGTGGCTAGGGTGTTGGAAAACTGAGAGGGGGGTGAATCAGTTGTTACTGTGCTTCAACAACTTTTCCCATTTTAAACTCTTTACTGAACACATAATGACATTCACCATGATGCTGGGAAATAAGAAATAGAATGTTAAACATCAATCACACACATGAAATATACAGAGACAGATATTTCCTGAGGAAACCCATAAAGGGTAAAAAACTCTTCTTCTTGATATGATAAGTAATCTTTACATTTTGTACATTATCATACTTATGAGCTCCAACTCATTGTGAGGCTACCACCTCTATCTTGCAAGATGCAACTTGCTGAGAGAACCAACTCTCTGGTTTCTCTAGCACCCACTAGAAGGAAGAACCAACTCCCTGAGTATTCCAGCACCAACTGGATGGAAGCACCAACTTCCAGTCACACAGGCACCAACCTGTATAACAAAGAACAATAATTCTCCCTTACACCACCCTGCCACCCTGGTTTTTTTGGATGCAACCAGATCGAAGCTACAAGTCCCTGTGTTCAAGCACCCACTTGAAACTCTGAGGACAAGAGTACTCCCTAGCACTTCCCTAACACCCTGCTTATAAATCTTTGCTTCTCATAATTTTTTTACGGTGATATAGGATTTATCAATGGCTTACCAGTCACATCACTGTTCTGCTACACTGCTATGCTCTGCCTGCATCAATGTCTTCCTTATTGCATCTGTTGCGCTTTCTATTCTTTTTCCTTTTATGATCTATGCGACATATGAATGCCATGCACTATCCCCTTTCTGTGAATTTCAGCTGCTACACACAACCTTCTTCTACTCGCATGAATCACATGCAACAACAGCCCCAATCTCTTCTCTGTTCTACGTTTTTATCCTCTATGTGCACCTTCTACCCCCTGATGCGCAATATCTCGACATGCTCTTTTTAGTGACCCTGTTCAACCCCACAGTTTGTTCACTATAACTTCTCCTTTCTCTCGCATTGATCCTCCACATAATCACCTCATGTCCCCATTCTACATGCCTCTCTCACATCAGGTCATCTCATGATCATCATGGCAACTCATCATCTTCTCTGGAAATTCTGTTTCCTGCAAGTTCATCATAGGTGGCCATTATGATGAGATTCCTCACCCTCTTTGGCAGTCGAGACTCTTTGTCTTCTCTGTCATTACCGAATCTCTTCATCATCACTGGACGTTACCTCGAGACTCTTCGTCTTCTCTGGCAGTCACCCTACATCTCCTCGAATTCTTTGGCAGATGCAATCACTTCATTCTAGCAGTTACTGAGAGAACCTCTGCGTGTTCATGTGTTTGGTGCCTTTTCCCTTTCTGATAGATCTACATAGTGGGTGCTATCTCTTCTGGCTAAGCCCCTTCCTTTCACATGACCATCAGCGATGACCAAGCGCTTATTCAAAAGGGCACTTTGCAATTTTGTGTTTCGCGATTTTTCTCCGAGTCACTCTAACTCTTCCAACTCCTGATCATGAAATAGAGCCTAGCTACACTAGTTCTTTCCCCTCACGTGACCACCGACGGTGACCACAAGCTACACCAACAGGCTCTTCACAATTTTGTACTTCGGGACATTGTGAACTTCATGAATTCTCTCACCTACCTTCTCCAAATTCCCGATCCCCAAATCGGTGAATTCCTCAGGACCAAATCTACGGTTCTTGATTCCCTTGCAATCAACGACTCATATCAAATTTGTGAATTTGCATTTCACGACTTTGGAAAACAACTTCCTCTGTGCTTCCAGACTCCTAAACTCCCAATATCCATGGGTGCCAAATTGATGGCTCACGCTCCTCAGTGACCCAATGGTCCATATCTCAATTTCACGAATTTGGACTTCGTTCTTCTTTGTGCCAGATCAATGGTCCAAAATGCTTCCTCGAGAAACTACTGTGATCACTTTCTGCATTTCAGGATTTCATGTTTCGTGATATCTACGAGCTACTCGACGTAGTTCTCTTGATTCACAATTCTGTGAAACTACTCATATGTTGCCACGTGTCCTCTAGATCAAACGACTCAGGTCATTTCACAACTTCACATATCGCGAGTTCGAGGGGTTAGAGAACCTCCTTCCTTTGACCTTTCAGTCATTGAAATGAGGATCTTTCTCCACGTGTCCTYTGGATTGAATGACTCAGGTCATTTCGTGACTTCGCATATCGCAAGTTCGAGGGGTTAGAGCACCTCCTTCCTTTGAMCTTTCAGTCAGTGAAATGATGATCTTTCGCCATGTGTCCTTTGGACGATGGACAGACTTTGGAACTTGTCTCATGCACTTTCCTTATGATCCAACAGTTGTTGCTCTACGTAATCAGATCAACGACTGAGATTTGATCTCCTCATTTGCACTTCCTCTGGTCACTGGATTCTGATCTAATAGCCCACAACGCTCCTTAATCCATGATCGATGGCCCACATCGTTCCCCCTCCTGAGATTCATTTCACCCAACTAGGAAGAATTCATAAGTGCGAAATGCCTTGACCTTTGATCCTTCTACGAGTCTTGATGATTTGAACCTCGTCTACGCTTCTATAAAGAACAAAGTGCTATCTCTTCTGATCTTCCTCTTCTATGTCTTCACTGTTGTGTTTTCCATGCACACTCTACCTGTAACCCTGTCCACATCGCTCTGCCAACATCGCTACTATTTGTGTGCCATCGATGCATACTCTGATATTTCCATCAATGAAAAGAACACTCAATCTGTGAATATGCCAACAAGCATACCTGTGAATATGCCAACAATCTCCCCCTTTGGCATTGATGCCAACCCTGAACAACTGCATTGTTCTACTTAGATCCCAACTGTAGCATCCAGAACACCTTTTCTCCCCCTTTGACATCAATGTCAAAGAAAACATGCTCCCCCTAAGTTGTTACAGTATTCTTCAGAGGTATTTGATATTCAACCAACACAAACTCCCTTTGACAGGATGGACCCTCTTATGTTGACAGTGAGGTCACTCCCAACTTCTGGCGTAGATACTCAAACTGAGCTTGTGCAAGCGGTTTAGTGAAGATATCAACAATCTGATCTTTGGATGGAATATAATGCAAATAAACCATAGAGATGGTTACCTATTACCTCAATAAGTGATACTTAATGGGTATATGCTTTGTCTTGGAGTGGAAGACAAGATTCTTTGACACACTAATTGCACTGGTATTATCACAATGGATTTGAATCGGTGCAGTATAATTTATCCCCAAGTCTACAAGTGTCTGAATCATCACAATACTTAGGTACAGTAGGTGGCAGCTACAATGTATTCAACTTCTGTAGTTGATAAGGAAATGGAACCTTGCTTCTTGCTCATCCACGCTACTAGAGAATCTCCTAAGAAGAATGCACCTCCACTCGTGCTTTTCCTTTCATCCACACAGTTAGCCCAGACAACATATGAATAGACTGATAGTTGAAAATTTTGATTCTTAGGATACCATAGGCCATAGTCCATTTTTCCTTTCAGGTATTTGAATATCCTTTTGACAGCTAATAAATGACTTTGTTTGGGTGTGGCCTGATACCTTCCTATGATTCCAACAACATGCATTATGTCTAGACAAGATGTTGTTATGTACAACAGGCTGCCTATCATAGTCCTATATGAACTCTGATCAACATCGGGTGAGTCATCATCCTTGCTTAACTTACATCCAGTGACCATAGGTGTGTTCATAGGTTAGAATATTCCATTTGAAACCTTTTCAACATTTCCCTTAGATATTTTTCTTGAGAGAGAAATATTCCTTTAGACCTATGAGTAATTTGCAGACCCAGAAAAAATGGCAGTTTCTCTATCATAGACATTTCAAACTTAGACTGCATGGCAGAAGAAAACCATTGTACCATTGAGGCATTATTACTACCAAAGATGATGTCATCTACGTAGACCAAGACAATGAGAAAATCATTACCCTCTGTTTTGATATATAAATTGTTTCCAATTGCTCCTCTCTTGAATCCTTTATCTTGTAGATACGTATCCAATCTGTGATACCAGGCATGAGGAGCTTGTTTTAACCCATATAAATCTTTCTTCATCTTGCAAACAAAGTCAAGGTTATCTGACAGTTGGGAATTACCCTCTGGTTGTTCCATATAGACTTCTTCCTTAGATATCCATTTAGAAAAGCTAACTTGACATCCATTTGATAGAATTTAAATTGTTTATGACAAGCATAGGCAAGAAACATTCTAATTGCTTCCAATCTTGCTATGGGTGCAAATGTTTCATCAAAGTCCAGTCCTTCTATTTGAGCATATCCTTTGCAGACCAATATAGCCTTATTTATTACAATGTTTCCTTTCTCATTCATCTTATTTTTGTAGACCCACTTTGATCCCATTACATTTTTATTTGCTGGCCTAGGAACAAGTTCCCAAGTGTCATTCTTTTCAATCTGGTCCAGTTCCTCATTCATTGATCTTAACCAAATTTCATCTTTACTGCCCTCCTTGAAGTTCTTGTGCTCCACCATGGATATGAGTGCTATGTGTGATTTCTTGTTGTCTTTGATTATCTTTCTCCTAGTTTGTACACCTTTTTCTTTCTCACCAATTATCTGACTTGCAGGATGATGTTTTTCGAGTAATTCTAGAGGAATGATTTGGTCTTGTATGTTGATTTGAATCTGCCTGAGCATTTGCATATTCATCTGACTCAGAGCCTTATTGTTCTGATTCTTGGACCTATTCAACTTCAACTTCGCCTATATCCTTTTTTGTTGACTCAATATTGTTCACATCTCTTACTGAGACTCCTTCATCAACTTTTATGTCAATACAATCAACGAATTTATGCAACCTCTTATTATAGCATCTATATCCTTTGTTTTTTGTAGCATACCCTAAGAAGATGCCTTCATCAGCCCTATCATCATACTTGCCAAGTTTCTCATTATTATTCTTTATGTAGCACTTACTACCAAAGACTTTGAAGTGTTTGATTGAAGTAGGTCTTCCATACCACAGTTCATAAGGTGTCTTGTTACTATGTGTTATGAGGTGGGATTTGTTAAGAACATGGACTGTTGTGTGTATTTATTCTACCCAATAGGTTTGACCAATATTATTCTCATTCATCATTGACCTAGTCATATGCTGCATGGTTCTGTTTTGCCTCTCAACTACTCCATTTTGCTGTGGAGTTCCTGGGATTGTGTATTCTCTCTTGATCCCATTTTTATCACAAAATTCCTTAAAATCACTTGACATAAATTCTCCTCATCTATCTGATCTTAATGCCTTTAACCTCTTACCTATTTGATTCTCAGTTAAAGCCTTAAATATTTTAAGTTTCTCAAACACTTCATCTTTTTCTTTGAGAAAAGAAACCCAAGTAAGTCTGGAGTAATCGTCAATGATCAACATAAAGTATTTTTCCTTCCCTATGCCTTCCTATCTTGATGGTCCACATAAATCCATATGAATTAATTGGAGTGGTTTATCTGTTGAAGTAAAGCTTTTGGATTTAAACCGAGTCTTGGTTATCTTTCCTAGTTGGTAGGGTTTACACACAAAGTCTTGTGGCTTTGATATTCTTGGAAGATCTTTTACTGCCTCAAGAATTTTGAGCCTGATTAAGTGGTCAAAGTTTAGATGTCCAAGTATCCTATGCCATAACCATATTTCATCATGTTTTCTTAGATGACACTCTTCTCTATCTTCTTTCAGCACATATACATTATTATCCATCATTATGCCTTTAGCCACCACTTGTCTTGAGTTTACAAACTTTATCTTGCAATCCTTGGAAGTGAACACCACTTCACATCCTCTGCCACACATTTGAATTACACTGAGGAAATTATGTTTCAACCCATCTACAAGCAGAATATCCTTGGCTTTTCCTTTTCCATTACTTAAACTCACCATCCCTTTACCCTTGATTTTACCTAGAGCATCATTTCCAAAGGTTGTGTTTCCTGAGTTGCTTTCACTTAGAGATAGAAACTTACCTTTGTCTCCCGTCATATGTTTGGAGAAACCACTGTCAATATACCAGGGGTTATTTTGTCTTTGAGCTGATAGCACTAGTCCACACTTGTCATTTTCTTTCTTCTTCCAAACCTTGACATTTTCAGCAGAAGGATTCAAATCTGGTTCATAGTTCCTTAAGCTATAGTCTATAGCTTTATGTCCATAATTATGGAAGGTGTAACATTTTGGTTCATTGAATAAAGGATCATAACGATTGTTATGCTTAACCTGTGTCATTTTCCCAACCATCACATGATTTGTAGTATGTGGTTGTTTGTTAATTGGATGTCTCATTCTTTGTTGCGACATATATCTATTCCTTGAGTGTCTTGATTTCTCATATCTAAATTTTAAGGAGCAGTTTACAACTTTGTGACCAAAGTTAGAACAGTAAAAACAATATCCATAGAAAAATCCTTTGTACCTGGAAAATGGTTGTCTTATTTGAGCAAGTCAATTTCTTCCATGCTGTTGATTTCTTTGAGCAAAGGGTATATTATTTCTTTGTTCTACAGTTTCAGTTATGGTACTTTTTCCTTCGCTTTTTATTGGTGGCTAATTATCTTCCTTTGTTTATCCATATTTATTGTTGTCAATGCATGTAGATTTGACAAACTTAATGGATTCTTTGTTGCTTGGCTGACCATTATTTGATCCTTCTTCATAACCCAAACCATTTTTCAAATTTGGATTCCTTTGTTGATTCAGAATGGTGGCTAATCCTTCTGAGGCTTTAATGCTTGGAATATTTTGGAGATATAATTATTTAAACTTCTCCATTTCTTTTCTGATTTTTACTACCTCTTCTTCCAAGGCTTCACATCTTTCCTTCTTTTCTGATAACTGCTATTTCAATATGTCTTCTATTTTCTTTGCCTCTTCTAATTCTACTTTCAACAGGGCAAAGTCTCCATCAGGTTTTTTACAGTCTTTCTCGAACTGTATCAGCAATTGTTTTTGCTTCTTCTTCTTGAGTCCGAGTCTAGCAATTTAGTCTAGATCATTGATTAGTGCTCCTTTTAAGTTAACTACAACTTCTTCATCATAAACATCACTTCCAGTGATTTTATTATCATAATCCTCTTTGGCCATTAGCATAAATTCATTAATCTTATCTTCACAAGAAGAGTCACTATCTGTGTCTCTTGAAGAGTCATCAATGTTTACACATGAGATTTTCTTTTTACCAAATCTCTTGAATTTGTACTTCTCTTCACCTTCAGAGTTTTGGTCCTTATTCTTGTGTGGAAACTTATATGCAAAGTGACCTATCCTTCCACAGTTAAAAAATTTGAAGGGAAACTTTCCTTGGTACTTGCCTGATCCTTTCTTTAGTCTTCTCACAATTTTTTCTTCAATTTCATCAGGCTCAGAATCCTCATTCTTATCTACTTTAAATGATGCTTCTCTAGAGGTGAGTTTATCTTTAACAATCCTCATTTCATATGCAGTCAACATTCCTAGAATTTGATCAAAAGACAAGGCTTTTAGATCATTAAGTTATTCTATAGCAGAGACCTTCGGGTTGAATCTATCTGGTAGAGATCTCAAAATCTTCTAAACTAAAGAGGGTTCCTCAATTTTTTCACCAAGTGCTTTCATTGCATTTACTAGTTCTTCAACTCTCAGAAATTACTTTCCAACAATTTCATCCTCCTTCATATTTAGCTGCTCAAACTGTACTCTGTAGGTTTAAAGTTTGGCATCCTTTACATTCTCATTACCTTCATAACTGCTAATGAGTTTGTCCCACATTTATTTGGTAGTTTCTAAGTGCATAACTTTTACAAATTCTGCTTCTGGAAGCCCACTCAGAATAGCATGCATAACCTTAGCGTTGAAGTTGAATTCTAGATTGTCATCCTTATTAGCTAGTACAATTGGATTTACACAACCAGTCTCTACCACATCCCATACATATGCACGTAGGGCCATTATGTAGGTTCTCATCCTAACTTTCCAGAAGGTAAAAGGAATTACATTGAATAGGGGGGCCTTATTGGTTGAAGTTCCTTCATGGCTTGACATGTTTAAGATTCCTAATCTACCTTTAGATAAAAGGAACCTTCTTTGATACCAATTGTTGGACAACTGAGAGGGGGGGTGAATCATTTGTTACTGTGCTTAAACATTTTTTCCCATTTTACACTCTTTACTGAACACATAATGACAATCACCATGATGCTGGGAAATAAGAAATAGAATGTTAAACATCAATCACACACATGAAATATACAGAGACGGATATTTCCTGAGGAAACCCATAAAGGGTAAAAACCTCTTCTTCTGGATATGATAAGTAATATTTAGATTTTGTACATTATCATACTTACGACTTCCAACTCATTGTGAGGATACCACCTCTGTCTTGCAAGATGCAACTTGCTAAGAGCACCAACTCTCTGGTTTCTCTAGCACCCACTAGGAGGATGAACCAACTCCCTAAGTGTTCCAGCACCAACTAGATGGAAGCACCAACTTCCAGTCACACAAGCACCAACCTGTATAACAGAGAACAATAGTTCTCCCTTGCACCACCCTGCCACCCTAGTTTTTCTGGTTGCGACCAGATCGAAGCTACAACTCCCTTTGTTCAAGCACCCACTTGAAACTATGAGGTCAAAAATACTCCCTAGCACCTCCCTAACACCCTTCTTATAAATCTTTTCTTATCATAAAGTTATTACAGTGATACAAGATTTATCAATGGCTTACCAGTCACATCATTTTTCTGCTACACTACTATGCTCTGCCTGCATCAGTGTTTTCCTTCTTGCATCTATTGCGCTTTCTATTCTTTTTCCTTTTATGATCTGTGCGAGATATGCATAATATGCGATATCCCCCTTCTGTGCATTTCAACTATTACACATAGCCTTCCTTTACTCGCATGAATCACACGCAACAAAAGCCCCAATCTCTTCTATGTTCTGCATTTTTATCCTCTATGTGCACCTTCTTCCCCCTCATGCGCAATATATCTGCATGCTCTTTTCAGTGACCTTGTTCTACCCCACAGTTTTTTCACTGTACTTGCATTGATCCTCCGTAGAATTGCCTCATGTCCCCATTCTACATGCCTCTCTCACATCAAGTCATCTCATGATAATCATGACAACTCATCATCTTCTCTAGCAGTTATGTTGCCTGTGAGTTCATCATAAGTGGTTGTTATGATGAGATTCCTTAGCCTCTTTGGTAGTCCAGAATCTTCATCTTCTCCATCATTACCAAATATCTTCATCATCACTGGACGTTACCTCGAGACTCTTCGTCTCCTCTAGTAGTCACCCTACAACTCCTTAATTTCTCTAGCAGATGAAATCACTTTGTTCTAGCAGTTACTGAGAAAACCTCTGCGCGTTCATGTGTTTGGCGCCTTTTCCCTTTCTGAGAGATCTCCAGAGTGGGAACTAGCTCTTCTGGCTAAGCCCCTTCCTTTCACATGACCATTGACGGTGACCAAGTGCTTATTCAAAAGGGCTCTTTGCAATTTTGTGTTTCACGAGTTTGCTGCGAGTAACTCTGACTCTTCCAACTCTCGATCATGAAATAGAGCCTAGCTATGCTATCTCTTTCCCCTCACGTGACCACCAGCTACGCCAACATGCGATTCACAATTTTTTACTTCGGAACATTGCGAATTTCGTGAATTCGCTCACCTATCTTCTTTGAATTCCTGATCCCTGAATCGGCGAATTCCTTAGGACCAAATCTACGATCCTCGATTCCCTTGCAATTAACGACTCAGATCAAATTTGTGACTTTGCATTTCATGACTTTGGAAGACAAATTCCTCTGTGCTTCCAGACTCCCGAACTCCCAATATCCATGGGTGCCAAATAGACGGCTCACGCTCCTCAGTGATCCAATGGTCTAGATATCAATTTTGTGAATTATGACTTCGTTCTTCATCGTTCCAGATCAATGGTCCAGAATGATTACTTGAGCAACTTTTGTGATCACTTTCTTCATTTCAATATTTCGTGTTTCCCAATATCTGCGAGCTGCTCGACGTAGTTCTCCCAATTCACAATTCTGTGAAACTGCTGATCTGTTGCCATGTGTCCTCTGGATTGAATGGCTCAGGTCATTTCATGACTTAACATATTGCGAGTTCGAGGGGTTAGAACACCTCCTTCCTTTGACCTTTCATTCAACGAAATGATGATATTTATCCATGTTTCCTCTAGATCGAATGACTCAGGTCATTTCGCGACTTTGCATATCGCGAGTTCAAGGGGTTAGAGACCCTCCTTCCTTTGACCTTTCATTCAATGAAATGATGATATTTATCCACATGTCCTCTGGATGATGGATGGTTTCGATGACTTCGGAACTTGTCTCGTGCACTTTCCTTAGGATCCAATAGTTGTTTCTCTATGTACTCATATCAACGGTTGGGATTTGATCTCCTCATCTGTGCTTTCTCTAGTCATTGGACTCTGATCTAACAACCCACAATGCTCCTCGATCCATGATCAACGGCCCACGTCACTCCTCCTCCTGAGCTTCATTTTGCTTGACTTGGAAGAATTTCTAAGTGCCAAAGGCCTCGACCTTTGATCCTTCTGCGAGTCCTGATGATTTGGACCTCGTTTGCACTTCTGTAAAGCACAAAGCGCTATCTCTTCTAAGCTTTCTCTTCTGTGTCTTCACTATTGTGTTTTCCATGCACACTCTTCCTATAACCGTGTCAACATCGCTCTGCCAACATCATTGTTGTTCTTGTGCCATCGATGCATACTCCAATATTACCATCAATGACAAGCACACTCAATCTATGAAGATGCCAACAAGCATACCTGTGAAGATTCCAACACGAGGATGTTACAAAGATTCTTCAATGTTTTTGGAATCGGCTAGTCCATCATGGCCTTAATCTTGTTAGGGTCTACCTTGACACCTTAATGATATAAAATATGACCCAAATACTATACCTCCTTGACCCCAAATAAATATTTGGATGTTTTGGCATATAGTTGTTGCTCCTTTAGTAGTTGTAGCACCTTGTCAACATGTCACACATGATCCTCCCAAGACTTACTATATATTAATTTATCATCAAAAAATACTAACAAAAATTTTCGAAGGAAGGGCTTGAAAATGGAACTCATCAACCCTTGGAATGTGGAAGCTGCATTTGTAAGGCCAAAAGACATGACCAAAATTTCATAATGGCCTTCATGGGTTCGAAATGTTGTTTTTGGGATATCTTCTTCCTTCATTCTAATCTAATGATACCCTGAACGGAGATCCAACTTTGTGAAATAGATTTCTCCATGTAGTTCATCTAACAATTCATCAATGAAGGGAATGGGAAACTTATATTTAATAGTGATCTTGTTGAGCTCTCTATAATCTGGACAGATAAGCCATGAGCCATCTTTCTTGAATACCATTACCACCGGTGCAGAGTAAGAACTTTGGCTAGATCTAATAATGCCAACCTCTAACGTTTCTTCAAACATGCGCTCAATTTCACTCTTCTAGGCATAAGAGTATCTGTATGGACTGATGTTAGGAGGAACACTCCCTGGAATTAAGTGAATATCATGATCATGATTTCGAGTGGGTGGAATACCTTTGGCAATATCTTCAAATACTTTGGAATGCTTATCAGTGATCCCTTGGAGATCTAAGGGAATTGATGGCTTAGATGTTTGAACATCTAGTGAGCATAGTTGTGCAATTACACCTTGATGCCCCTTTTTCAATAATTTTGTCATGCCATTGGAGCTTATCACCTTATTGGGTTTCTCTGTGATACCTCTTAACTCAATTTCTTTTCCTTCCAAAGAAAATTTCATGAAAAGTTCTTGAAAATTAAAATCCATTGTTCCTAATGATTGTAACCATTGGATTCCTAGTACGACATTAGCACCAACCATGGGTATAGAAATCATTGGACTATTCATTACATATTCCCCCGTAGTAAGATTGATCTTATTGCATTTTCCCGAGAAATTGATAGTTCCTCCATTTGCAATCATTACTTGAAACTATGGTGCTGGATATACAAAGCAATTGAGATCATTGGCTAATTTATAGTGAATGAAATTATGAGTACTACCAAAATCAATTAGGACTATCACCTTTTTCTTTTCTATATATCCTTCGATCTTGAGGGTTTGAGGAGTGTTAATTCCAGCCAATGCATTACATGATATCATGGGAGTCAACTCTTCAGAAGAAATCGCATCTACATTTTCATCTTGAGATGGTTCTTGTTCTTGTTCTTGTTTTTCTTCCTCTTCACAATCTATGTAGAATAATTTCTTCTCACCACGCTTATGTTCCTTACTATACTTGTTTTCAAAATTAAAGCATAAACCTTTTTCTTTTCTTTCCTACAATTGTTGAGGTGTCAACCTTGTAGGTTGAGGTGTTTTAGAAGAAGGAACATTATTCTCTCGATAGATGTTAGGAGTGGTCCTTCTAGTAGCCATAGCCATATTTTTACTTTTGACATTTCTTTCCACCCTAAATGCATTCTCCAATGATTCGGGTTCCCAAAGACGAACCTCATGTTGAATGTTATCCCTTAAAGTTCCTATGAATACACCAATCAAGTGATCATAAGGAATATTTGCTACCTTTATATCCAATCTTTGGAAGTTATCAATGTGCTTTGTAATTGAACCCTTTTGCTTGAGATTTATCAATTGGCTAAAGAAGGTATTGCTCCTTGTATCCTCATAGTGTGCTATCATTTCTTCCGTGAAAATTGTCCAAGTGACAAGTGATTTGCAAGAACAAAGCTATCGATACCACACAAATTGATTGGGTTCTAAATATAAAGAAGCAATCTGTACCTTTTGTGTATGTGGCACATTATGCAGATCAAAGAATTGCTCCATCTGAAGTATCCATGTGATTGGGTCCTTGCCATCAAACTTCCTCATATCGATATTAGGAAAGTGGTTGGTCTTCAAACCAAAGTTAGAGTTTATCCATTATTGATTCATCTTTCTTGTGTCCTCATCATGAATTTCATGGGATACATTTTCACTTTCAGGCATCCTCTCTATTAGGAATTTTTTCAATCCTTCCATGATTTCCCTTTTTAAACCATCCATCTTAGTATCCATTATTGCCTCCAACTTAGCTTCCATTGAATCCATCATCCCTTGTAGTTCATATTTTGTTACTGTCTTATTTTGTAAATCATTTATGTCCCTACGCATTTCTTCACCTTCATTAAGAGTCCAAGTAGGACTGTCTGGAGGCTTATTTGGTGTAGAAGTGCCCTTTTTTGGTGGCATGTTGGCGAAGTATCACTTTAAACCTTGATTTTGAGGTGGTTCTGCTAGAAAATCTCTCTTTTATTGTATCTCCAAAATTTTGTCCCTTCTGGGTATGAAATTTTCCTTTTTGTAGTTCTATGATATTTCTTCTCTGCAATGCCATAGGTCTGATCAAAATTGGATGTGCCAAGTGGAATTTATGGTAACTTCCCCACAACTTGTTGATTTTTGGCATTTCCAGGAGATATCACTTGTATAGCATGCCCCACACAAAATAATTGATATAAAATTATAAAACTTGTACCAGAAATACTACAGATTGTCCACTATCCAATGCAACTAGTCTCACTCAATTTGGATACTCTAGGAAGAATTTATGATTGTTTTACCCGGAATACCTGCTTGAGACTAGTCAAATACCATATCTTCCACAGGGTTTATCTACAAATGTAAGATGACCCAGAAGATGAAAGATTTATCATAAATAAATTAATAATTTCTGTGAATATTCTTTAGATTTCAAAGTTTGAAACGTTACAGAAAAAAGGTTTTATAGAAAAAATTCTGCGATGACTCAATTCAAGATGATTCCAGAACCCTATCTTACACAGGTTGTATCTCCTAAAGTATAAAGTCTCAAGAGCTGGAATTTTAACCCAACGTACCTTGATTCGTCTACTAAATATCCTCCAAAGGGTTCCTTCTGAAACGTCATAGAAACAAAATTATTGAAAAAATTCCAAGGTGTCTCAAATGTAGCAGTGGAACCCCAAGACCTTGAGCTCTGATACCATATGTTATGAACCAAATATGAATATAGCATATTAAAACCTCAGATTAAGTACTCAATGCCTTGAAAAAGAGATAATTTAAGGTAATAAGCCTCTTCGAGGGGGAAACCTCCTTATACCCTACATAAATGTCCAAATACAAGATGATTCCAAATGAAAATATCTCCTTGGTATATATAGAAGACTAGGAGGTACAATTATAGCTAATGGAATCAAGCCGATATAAATAAAATAACATTACTAATGTAATATGCCCCAATTAAGGGGTAATGAGCTGCTATTTAGGGATTAACACCCCAAGATCCAGTTTGCGTGATAAGGTAAAAAAAAATCAGTCCACATTAACTTTTCATTACTTATAAAATACATAAATGTTTGATATCATCCATAACTTTAATTTCTTACTTTGTTTTAATTTGGGGAACAACACTATCAACGAAAACATTAGTATTGGACAACAATGCATTGATAGTGTAGCGCGGCCAGAAGATCATGGTGCTCTTGAGCATCCCCATCCTAGTGGGGTGAAACCCGACGATGTTCCCACGACTAAGGCCCATGATGGTAAAATGTATTTATATTAATCATATACTTAATAATTTTGTACTTATAATTTTTATGGCTTATACATTTACAATTTTGTCCTTATAAATTTTGTCGTTTCAACGACAGAGAATGTCATAGTTAAGCCTCCTCAACTTGAATATTAGGAGTATAGGGAAGCCATTCCAATTGTGCCCACTAGTGGACCAGGTAAATAATTACATTGCAGAGGTTTTTTTTAATATTAATGAACTACTTCAATGATATTTAAAAATTGGCCATATAAATTTAATATTTTTTGGTTTTCTGGGTGATGGCCCCTCAAAGAAACCTCCACTTAGTGGGTACGAGACTAGGCATACTTGGCGTGAGAGGACTAAAGCAAGATCAGCTGTTGAAGAGCTCCTAGAAAGCGAAGACATGGAGGCTAATGAATTACATAAGAAATGGACTAGAAAACTAAAGAAGACTAAAATAAATTTATGATATATAATAATTTTATAAGATAGATCGATGTACATTATATAGATAGTATATTTGGAACATATTTTGGATGATAAATCTCATTTATAAAAACTCTTTTTTTATGACATGTGCCTTTCAATGATAAAACTTATTTATAGCTTTACAATCATTTTTTTTTATCAATTTTGAATATTTTTAATGGCTATGTTTTATTAGAATATAGATTGGGTATTGGGGAATTGAGAGTGATGTGAAGGGGGGGGGAGGCCATAGGAGCTTCCAACTTCACTTGGTTGGCCCTATTCAGTAGAGAAAAATTTATTCTTGGAGAAAACCTCTCTCGAACCAACAGATCAACAACATAGTCAATGTTGACTTCAGTGTTGCTCCTTCAGATCGATGGAGGTTTTCTCCAATATTAGACAACTCTAATAAATTATTCTCAAAACCAAGAGGAGATTATTCATGTTGTTGTATCTGAGATGCACGTTCCTTCGATATATAGTGTTCATGATATGTGATTATCATTTTGGAATGCTTACATGTTTAGAATACTAATTGCAATGAATCTTTCTACATTTGATCAAGTTGATTAGTTAGTTCTCAGTATACATAATTTTTCTTCCAGTCTTGTGTGCACAAGTTTTTGCAGGTTTCAGAAGAACCAATCAAGAATAAGTGAAAGCACTTCAATCTATGGATCTACTTCAAACATAGGACCTCAGGTAAGTTCATCATGTTTTCTTTCTCAAAACTTAGTTACTTTGATCATATTAGTTACAGATTCTTCGATGTTCAATTTCATGGGAATTTTCTTATCTTTATATGGTCATTGATATGTTTTGGTTTTACGACAACCATAGGGGACTTTCCCCACAAAAACTAAGCCCATATCATAACTAAAAATCCATGGTTTAGTCCATAAGAATTGTAAATTTCACCCATAATACATTGGATATATTGTTATAGATCATATTCTATATCTTGTTATGCATATGATACTTTAACTTCTAAGTAAATGAAAATAAAAAATGTGTTTCTTAAAATCAAAGGAAAAACCATTGGTGAAGTAAACCAAAAAAAATAAAAGATTAATTTTCAAGGAATACCTTTGAGTTAATTTGGCTTATAAATTAAGTCGAGCAAATAAAGTAAACAATCAAAAAGAAAATCATTTGCATAATATTCAACTTAGTTAAACAAAACCATTAGTGTCTCTTCTAATCCTTTCCTTTTATAGGAAAACCATTTGTCTAGGTTTTATACTATGGTTTAGGCCTCTATAGATGGAATATATGCCAAAAACAATCATCAAGGGAAAAATATACTCTTTTTCTACAAACCATGGTTTAAGACCCAATAACCATATATATTTCCTATAACAAATGAAATCGAGTCTTTAATATTTCCATATGAAAAATATTGCATCATTTGGACCTATACTATAGTTTAAAACCCTGTATATAACTTGTGATCTGAACAAATACTATATTATAGTTTAAGGCCATGTATATAATTAACTTGTGATCCAAAGAAAAATTCATTAAGAGAAAAATCCATAATTCAAGACTTTGAACCATAATCAATACACAAAAAACACAAATACTATCCCTACTCCATGAAATTAGGTTTCTATTGATTTTATAAGGAAAATGTTCTCTATCCAAAACTCATACCATGGTTTGCATTCTTATAAATGGCCTATGAGTCTAGAAATCGATCATTATGAGAAAAATTCATTTCTTACAACCCCAAGTCATAATTTACTAGAAATAAACAATTTGCATTTCCTTGAATCCATGACATTGGACTCCTAATAATTTTACTAGGAAATATTTCGTATCTAGGGCCTATATTATTATTTAAGACCACATATATGGCTTATGAGCCTAGAAAATGTTCATAAAGGGTAGAATCCATGAGTTAAAAGTTCCAAAGTTACAATGGTTTAGTCAATAAGAGGTATTTTCATTGCACTTATTAATGAAAGTAGTTTCCTAATAGGGCCTATAACGTGTTTTAGGATCCTATAGATTTGTCTTATGAGCCTTAAAAACACTCATTAAAGATAAAATCCATGGTGTGAATCCTTGTTATAGATTCTTGTGAACCAAAACAACACTAATTAGGAGAAAAATCCATAGTTTAGTGCCCCAAACCATTGTTTACGCCATAAGAACCATTTGTGGTACCCCAGGCCCTAATCCATGGAATTGGGGACTAAATACTTTAGCATAGAAAACATATTGATGGCCTTTATCTAGTCATAATGGAAGGGTTGTCAACTGTTGATAGCATGATTTTCTTTGGGGTTAAAATATATTCCTAATCTCCCCAAATGAAAAGTGAGAATTGTTTCTCAATTTTTTTTTAAATACTCAGAGCTCGTTTCTCTGGCGACACATTTTATCGTCGATGGTATTGATAATTTATCGATGGTGTTGATAACTCATTGCAAGGATTAATTGGACAGTTCATCTCTTGGGCGACGACCTCAGGTCATATCTCTTGTAATCACCTCTTTAGTTCATGTCTCAGGCAACAACCTCTTTAGCTCATCTCTCGTGTGATGACCTCTTTAGGTCATCTCTTGGGTGATGACCTCTTTAGTTCATCTCTCATGGTACAACCTCTTTGGGTCGTCTCTTGTGCGACGAAATATTTAGGTTGTATCATGTGTGATTACCTCTTTAGGTCGTCTCTCGTGTGACAACCTCTTTAGGTTGTCTCTCTTGCGATGACCTCTTTAGTTCATCTCACGAGAAACAAAAGTGTTACAACATCCTTAGGTCGTCGCACTGAGACGATATCCTTAGGTTGTCAAAATTTCCACAACACGTCATATGAAATTTGAGGGGTCCAATATTCATCTCCATCTCCATGACAGAACGTTGCACGAGCGTCGAAATGACCATCAAAAAATGACCCAAATTTACTAGTGTAGTCAACAAGTTCCATATAGACTACATAGAGGCACAAGAGAGAGGTATGGGATTTCACTATGCATGGTTTTTGATATTAATCACATTAGTGGCTTGGAGGGAGACAAAATACTCACATTTTTTTTCAGCAAAAAATAAGCCATGCTTTGCAGCAAGGTACATGCAGTTGTGGCATACTACACACAAAGAGAGAAAACTAGACAACAATATTTACTTCTACATCTATAAGGAAGCCATTAGGGAAGGAATTTAAAGGAGACTATGCATACCACCACATGTGGTAAAAGCATACAAACCAATTGCATCATTTATGGAAGGGTTCCCTTACATGTATATCTAAGCGAAGAAGGATCCAAGTCAGGAATGGATGCCTACAAGATACTAGGTAACTGAGGAAGATATGGGGCACATAATTGGGATGATGATTGGAAGATCCCAACACTAGAGGCAAAGACATAGAAACCAGGGAAACCAATCCTCGAGGTAGAAGAAATAGATGATGAACAAAAAGAAGAACGAGACAATGAAGGAAATGACATAGGAGGAAAAACACAAAAGAGAGTCTCGTGCATGGGAGAGAAGAGAAAAGAAGTAGACACAGAGAAAGGAGTCCTGCAGTGCAAGAAAAGGAAAGTTTTAAGGGAACCAATTGTTCAATCCCTCACAGAAGATGACTTGGAGAATTTTTTGGACCAATTTAAGGAAGTGACATATCAATCTTTTGAATCCGCGACAAAAAAATAAGAATAAATGCATTCATACATGCAAGCATAGATTTTTACGTTGCGATAATTTTTGGAGACCATGAGACTTGCACTAGTACAAATAGAACAACAAGTGCAGGAAGAAAATACAACATAGAAATTTGAGCTGCAACACTTGACATCTATCGTATCAGGAGAAAGACGAGTCATGAAGATAGTGACAGGAGCCTTATTGTTCCCCACGATAGAGTTGAAAGAGCATGCCAAGGTACTAAGTCATATTGACTTAGTATTATTTTAGTAATCAGTCGAAGTCTTATACATATTATAGATGAGTGTGATAGAGGAACTTCAAGTTCACACAGTGTCAACCTCAATGGAGTTGACAATGATAGTCATAGATAAAGACATGTTGCAAGTAGAATATGACCAACTTAGGTTGGAACAAGATAAGGCCACACAATGGGAAGAGAGAGTGAAACAGGCGGTCCAGGGGGTGTATAACAAGTGGAAAAACTGAGTGAATCCACTTAGGGCTTCCGCACTAAGATCAATGAATTAGAAGCATGGAAGATACCAGACACTCCCTTGGAGTAAAGGGAGCAAAGAGATAAGTGGATAACCACAACTTTAGAGAATATCATAAGCCTAGAAGTAGAATGTGAAAAAACATATGCAGAAAGCATGAGATCTTGGACACAACTAACTGAAGATGTGGAGTTTTAGGTGATTAGATAGAAGTTATAAGTTGTGTAGGAAAAGCCACAACCATTAAAGGAAGTAATGAGTACATTAACACCAGTAGATATGGTAGAAGCAATAGAATAAAAATGAAAGATATAATCAGAAATGAATCAGCTAAGGGTGGAGCAGCAAGATCACGCCCAATAAAACGAGAACTTGCAGGAAGAATCCTACAAGGTGGTAGAGGAATTAATGCCTACTCAAGGTATATTCAAGAATACAATCTAAGAAAGTGTTGAAAATTGAAGACTCATGTCACTGCAGAGATGTTTGAGGAAATTGTGCAACAAGAAAACCAAGTCAAAGAAAAAGCTACAATGGATAGAGATAAATTAGAAAAGTTTTTGGCAACATGGAAGCAAGCCTAAAGTGGCTCGGGATGAGCCACTAGTTAGTGTTGGGGGAACATTGGAGCAGGAAATTCTGGGTAAGTTTTTGGAATAGCATAAGAGAGGATCGCACGACAAATAAACAAAGAAGAAGTTTGTGTGGAAGAAAGTAAGGAGTAAGCATGCAAAAGGTGGAAGCTAGTTAGACATTTTGTTCACATTGTAATGGGCTAATCCCTATTGTAAAATTATAAATACGTATGGGTTTTTTGGGTATAAATTAGTAATGAGAGCGAGAGTAGTGAAAATTCAACAGGAAGAGATTAGTTGAGTTGTGTGTTGGGCAATGAATAATGAGCTGAGTTGAATGTCTATAGAGAAATATGTGTGCACTGCAACATAGAACGACTTGGGAAGGTTTGGGTTTTTACTGAATATTTATGTATGAGCGTAGTGCACATGAATGTAATGGAGATTATAAATGAATAAGAAGCCAATTGTCATCGAAATAACCTAGTTTGGGGTGAACCATGTTAATCCTTGTGTTCTAATGTGCATGTTGTTATGATGTGTTTTCATATTATGTTTAATGTGCACATATTATGAATGGTTAATATACATATGTTAGATATGTTAAATGGTTATGTACGTATGATGAATGTTTAAATGAATATGCCATAGATCGTAGTACTAATATGGTTTCACACAAAAAACATATAAATGAACTTTAAGTAAATAGTAAGGAATGAATGCCTCATATCCCCCCAGGACTGTGGAAACCTAGCTCATGCAGTCCCCATTGGTACTTCGGGTGAGACTTCACCTGATTTCAATTGATGTAGAAAGGGGCAATATCTTTGGATTTGTTGGTGAATTAATGTTTAGCCCCAAGTATTCCCACTGTACACCAATAGGTGGTAGCCTTAGTGACCTTTCCTAGGTATCCAATGTAGGTGGTTGCAGGTGGGATGTTCCTGTAGTAACAGAGTTATATGTTCTTCTACGATCTTAGTTCCCCCAGAGGGTGCTTGCCTTAATAAAGGGTTCTTTCATTGTTCATGGTTGTTCACATAGGTCATTGTAACTACTCCTCATACCTTCTCTAGCCAATATTGTGGGGAGTTCATCTCCCCCAAAGGATTGGTTTTAAGAATCCCCTCTGAGCCATTAGTTTTCTTATTGTTATCCAATATTTGATAGGGGTGTGCTCTTTGATTATGAGTCTAGATTGACCTTAGGTTGAATTGTGTTTGATTTACAACTATCATTTTATCCATGGATGAATTACAACATCGATCCCATCGATTGTGAGGATTAGAACCCATCAAAGAAGTACAACCACCTATTAATTGGCATGAAGTAGGTGACAAAGAATTTGAAGGGTATTATCTTTGGTTCAAGGAATCTAGTTTGGTTGAAGTGGAAGTGGTCGACTAAGGTCCTCTGCCAAACTTTAACCCTCCTTTAACTGATCCTAAAGAACCTCTACTTGTCTAGGTAGGGGAAATTTTTAGTAAGCCTTTTTCTTTGTTTAGTAATCCTCCCACCATGTCAAGACCTAGTGTCTCATCCTGTGTAGTTGAGCCATCCATCACATCCTCAAGTGGGACTGGGGGCATCCATGTGATGTCCACATTACCTTCTCTTATCACCTTTGGACCTACACCGTCAATCCCTTTTTCTATAGGTCCCTCGATTTGGGGGATATTGGTCATAACTTCTTTTCCATATGTCATTTTACCTAGCATTTCAACACCCATCCCATCCATCCCTATGCTCACATTTGGATCCTCTTCCAATGATGGTTCAAGCCTTGGTTTAATCATAGGGGGTGGAATTTCTTCCATGTCCACCATTCTTATGAGCAATTCAACATTGTTGGAGGTTAGTTTACCTTTCAGATGGAACGTTCCTAGTGGTTTTTGGGTTGTCCCTACTCATGCTGGGGGAAGTGATTTGGGTGGATATTAGTGGCCAACCACCTCTTCCAGCTGGATCACATATATCTTTCATCTTGGAATTACATTTTTCATCTTGGTAGTGTTTTTCTATATTTTTGGGTCCGAAACTTTCGAGGTCATTTTGAGGCCCTAAACAATGTTTTTTGGGTCAGCCACATACACAATGTACACAGATTCAGAGTGTTACGAAACAATGTGTATTCCTAATATAAACCTTTCCAAGAGGCTATCATGCACCTAAAATAAATATCATATGTAAAAGTTATGACTCTGGGAAAAGGACGTACCAACTTACCCCATCGGGGCCCACATGACTTTTGGCGCTTCATCTCCTAGGGTTAGGTTTTTGGATATCTAGGGCTTTTTGTTTACTTGTGGATGCTAAAAAGGCCTGCAGGAATAATTGTAATGTGATCAGATGAATATGTGTAGCCACCATATCTCTTCTTAGATATTATCTACCACCATTCGAGCAACATTGTTTTCATTCTACATCTTATATTTTTAACAGATTTCTTTATTGAATAGAATTTAAGTTCCACTGCATCTCTATTATTGCTATCTGTATATCTATGTTAATGTTATAAATATTTTTTTCATTCCATTCCACTCATAAATATGGATCATTGGTATCAGAGCGGTCCGCTCTTCATTTTTTTCTCTATGCATGTCCCCAACGAGGTTAGGGTATAAGCATTTGGGACTCGAACTAGTTGAGCCTTTCCAATATCAGCCTCACCAAACCAAATGATCACCCATGGGGGAATAAAAGAGAGGCAATGAGGTAGGAGATCCCTTTAAACATTTTCTTGAGGAATCCCTCTCACGACAAAGGAATGAGATGATGGATAAATTTTCACAAATTCTTTGACAACTTCCAACATCTGACACATCTTCCTCAAGCGGAGGCTTTGCCCCCTTCAAGATATAGATCAATTTTGATATTCCTATATTTGAAATTAAAATAGATGCAGATGTTGTATACAAATGGTTAAACCTTCTATAAGGGTATTTTTTTGTCCACGGATTTTCCGATAGAGAAAATATTACATTTGCACTCCTTAAGGTCATCCCCCATGTCAAATATTGGTGGGATACTTTATGTGAGAAAAAGGAAACAAAGGGATCTACATTATTTGTAGTTCCACCCACTTGGGGTTCATTCATGGATGTTATTAAGGAACAATACTACCATGTTGTAAGTTATGATGACTTATATATAAGATGGACCACACTGTGACAAGAAAGGGAGCAAATAGTGCCAGAGTTCACCAATGTTTTCCACACCTTGCAAACCAAGTTGGGCATCAAAGAATATGAGAGAATATAGTTCTCAAGTACCGTGGCGGTATGAATATATACATCTAGACAAAAATGGAGTTCCTAGACATCTCGTCCTTGGGCACGACTTATCATTATGTTGTCAAAATCGAGAAGAAACTTAAATAGAAGACACGAAAGTTTGGGTCTGTGAACCCCTCACAGCAGAAGCAGGGAAAAGGTGGCTCCAAACCATAGAACAAAGGGTAGAGAAAGGATGGATAACATGAATACAACTAGTCCAAACTGCAAACAAATAAGGACAATGGGACGACAAAAAAAGAAACTGGGAAATGGTGCGAGTTCCATAAGATCCCTTAGCATAACATTGTTGAATGTCGCTCAAAGAAGTCATTGGTGGATGATGTGAAAGCCTCAGAATCAAAGATAGGCTCTAACTTTAAGTATGAACTAGTGCCACCATTACTACCACCACCAAGGGATAGCCTGACAAACCTGATGAACCAAAGGAAGGTGGGTGCCTCTTTCATTCACAGATGTGTGTGAAGGGTAATCCATTGCACTCTAATTTTGATAGACATAGGCAAAAGAACCTCATATTATCATAGGTTTTCAAGAAGTTGGCTCTACCAAAAACACCACACCCACAACTTTACACCAACGGATGGCTCCACCAAGGTAGTGATCTTCGCGTCAGCCACCAGTGCCGCCTGGCCTATGGAATCAAGCCCTTCAATGATGAGGTATTGTGTGATGTCATCCCCTATTAGTTAAGGTCTGTCATTCACTTCTTGGTCTGACCTAGGTTAAGATCTAATCAGGGTTCCAACAAAACACTCTAAAACTATCGGCCCTCCTGGTAAACCAGAAGGAAACACAACCCACAGATTGCACTCCACAGTATCACTCGAGATAGCTTTATGGGTGACTGTAGTGCTCAAGTGCTTTCATTCTAGGAATGAGTGGGGATATGGGGTTGTATTCGATCTCCTTCATGCATTAATATGGTTATTCATTCAAGTATTTCTAGGATTCATTCATTGTTGAGCTCATGCATGCATTCTAATACATTTCACTAATTATTCATTCATAAGATACCCATTAACATGAAGTAATCATTCAATAAACATCACATATAACACATGTTTTACCATGGTTCACCCTCTCTTGGGCTACATCCACAAATATTTGGATTCTTTTCTCTTTTATTTAGTTTGTTGCAAAATATGGAACTATGTGCATTACATCTTCCATCATACAATCATAATGAGGTCAAGGAACCTCTGTGAGGAACACTAGATCACACTAGGCTCCTCATCCTGTTATCTAACCATCAAAATCTACCTTACTTGACTCTTTTACAGCTCAACAACTTTTTCACTTATCAACAAACTTTTGTTATTTACTTAACTAAAGAGATCAAAAACCTGAACCTCAACCTAGACCTCCTAGGTTCTTATTTATACTATTTTACAAGCTTATGGCCATTACAAAATTTATCAAAAACCCTAACCCTAACATGGTTAGGATTTCCTGCCTCCTCGCACATGGATTTTCCTTCTTGCATGCTTCTTTTCCTCATGCGTGCTATTTTTCCTTCCTGATGTTCTTCTCCAAGATTAAGTCTTTCCTTCCAAAAATAGGTCTTTCCTCAAAATAGACCTGTGCCGAACAGTCCTCCAACACTGACATGTGGCTTGTTCTGATCCACTCAATTTGTGTGCACTCCTTCTACTGTTGTCTCCAAACCGTGGAACGTTTCTACTAGTTCCCTTTCTTTTGCCTTGATATGTGCATCTTTTCCTGTTAGCACCTTCATTGGCTGTGCTTTTATCTCTTCCTGTATCAATGTTGCACCCTCTATCTATGCTTTCACCATACTTTTATTTTCTTCCTTCAACTGGGCAATCATCCATGTTGCTTGTTCTTGGAGGGGTTTCAATTTGGCTTGTCTTTATTTCTTCTTTCTCTGCACGGTTTTCAAATCTGTCTGCAACTTCTTCATGTCTTGAGTTCCCTTCAAGCACTCTGTGATCCTCATTTTTTCTTCCTTTTCTTGAGCTCTTGTATGGAAGTGTTGATTGTATCCTCTTCTTGGTCCCATTGTTGGACCTTCTTTTCTTCTTCTAGGATAGTCCATATCTGCATGGCTCTGTCAAACAAATATTCTACTGCCCTTGCTTATTTATCAATCTCAGCTATTTGGAGTGCAAACTGTTTTTCTCTCTGTTCTTGAAATTTGGGAGGAGTTGTAGGATTGAGATTTTCTTTGAGCACCTCAATCTCTTTGTTGTATTGGTCAATTGTTTGTGAGATTAGGTTGATATTCTCCTCTGTGCTTCTCTTTGGTTCTTGCGTGTTGTCTAGGATGATATTGTAATCTGCTGATAATCGTTGTTCCAGTTTATTTGCATGTTCTTTCTCCTCCTCTTTCTCCGCGGTCAATTGGTCACATGTGATTTGTAGCATGTCAGTGACTGCTCTACCCACCTCTAATTTTGTTGCATTCGCGTGGGTACTAGACTACATTTATTTCATGACACTGGCCTAGAGTCCATATAGGGCCTTGGTGGGTATTTATGCCATGAGATATTCCAATTGTTCCACGTCCCCTAGGGGTTTCTTTTGGATCATGTTGTCATTGATGCCAAATATTGATGTCAAGTTATTGATTGATTTCAAGTGATTAATTGATGTTAAGTGATTGATTGATGTCAAATCTTTGATGTATACATATCCTTTCATAGTATATTTATGAAGGTGGATCAATGAGTTGTCATTGATACATGATGCATAGATGAATATGGATCGATGTGGTTTCATTTATATATAATACATTGATGAATCATTATTGTCTTATCATGGTTGATGAGGTCCACAAATGCATGAACTCTAAAGTTGTCCCCTTATGGTGAAATCCCTCACAGGAAGACGCTTTATGGTTGAGTTATCCTAGAAGTATGGTTGGATAACCCATCCTTATATATGTAATAATGAGATGAAGATCAGTGAAATTGTTGGTGAAACTATCCTAGATGGATAATGCATGTCATGCCATTTCCGGTGGTATGTGGAATGTCACATAAGTCCTCATGGTTTGAGAGCTATGGCCCTACGAAGATGAAGGACCCTCATATGTTGTCTTGAAGCCCCAAGAGGTCAAAGTTCTTGAAAAGAAGAAATCATTATTTAATTAGTAAATTGAATTAACGAAGTCAAGGAGGATTATTTAAATAATAAAGTGAAGTGACAAAATCAAAGAAGATTATTTATAAGATAAAGTGAGGCGACAAAGTTGAGAATAAATATTTAAATGATAAAGTTATGGAGAACTTTCTATTTATGGAAAGTGGTTAACCCTAAAAAGGGGAAAATAGGTCATGTGACCTAGAATTGGGTTAAGTGACCTAGAAGTGACCTAGAAGATAGTTACTTGGAGAGTATAAATAAGAGGCAAGGGTCTCTTGTGAAAAGAACCTCTTGTGTATCTTTTGTGATATCTCTTATGCATCCTTGAGCATGTATTGCAGATCTCTTTTGAGAGGAAGAGCATCCGGAGGATATCATGGACACATCAAAGTTTCGGAAAGTCTAAGATCATGACAGAAAAAGTCTCGGAAGCTCAAAAACCCTAGTTTATGAGGTATATGCCGGCTATAGTGAGCTAGGGTGGATACATACGCGGGTTGTATGAGGAAAGGGCATGTACAGTGAGTGAAGTCATGAAGACTTATGATTGAGCTAATGACAGGCTCTTGAAGACTAGAGCAAGTTCCATATATGTATTCTATGGGCTCAGGTCTTCCATATAAACTATGATATGGTTGCATTTTTTCTTGATGGATACTCTTGCTTGTTGTGTAGTGAATTCTTAAGGAATTCTCGGTATGGTTGTTGTGATGTGGTTTGTGTTGTTTTATGGAGTGAGAAACACTCTTATGATTGAGTACTGATATGATTTCTATAGTATAGTGGTTGTTTGTACATGATGGGTAGCATTCATATTGTATGGTTAAGGAGCTAGAGTTTGTTGTAGAAGAACATAGATGTGTTGAGATCAGTTATGGTTTAGATAATACAGTGACAAGATTAGAAGTGGATTGGATAGAAGAGAAAAAGTCTGAAGGGTCAGAAAGCTGAAGTTTTAGAAACCCTAGTTTATAAAAGCATACGTAGGATGCATTGAGCCAGAGCATGTACATACGTGGGCTGCACTACTGGTAGGGCGGGTACATAGGGGTGTTGAACTACTGACAAGTTGCGTACCTATTGACAGATTGACATCTATTGAGGATTGTTGCCTCATCTCAGTTGGTGTTGAGTGTGTAAGTTGAGTCTTGCATTATAGAGCTGGTGCTCTTGTAGATTTCTACTCTACTCAATTGTTGTTTATAACCCAAGGATTGAAGTTCATAATAAAAAGAAAATTTTACATACATCTTGTATTCCTTCTAATGATGACTTGTTGATGATATATGTTGATGTTATATGTTGCTGATGTATATTTACATTTGATTGGTTATGAATGATAGTAATAAGTAATGAGTAAATGGTGATTGTTAACTAAGAAGTTTGTGAAGGGGAAGTTTTGGGAAAAAGATCCCTACATTGTTCACCCTTCCCTCTCAGTGTAGTCAGTGTGTCCAACAATTAGTATCAGAGTAGGCCTTCACTATAATCCTTAACAATCTTGAAGGAGATTCATAGACACACAAATGGATGGTGAAATTCCAATCCTTGAGGTGTAAAACTATTCTACTTGGAGAATAGAAATGAGAGTGCATCTAAAGGAAATGGGAGATGGTATTTGGAAGGCAGCCATTGGTGGATCAGTTTCTTTGAAGAACAAGTCAAAGTTTGCAGCTCAAAGGGAAGGAAAGAAGAATGATGCATTGGCTCTCAAGTCCATTCTTAGTGGAATCTCAATCCCTATCAGAGAGAGCATGGGACAATGCACTTCTGCCAAGGATCTATGGCTAAAGCTAGAAGATACATATCAAAGCAAAATGGAAGACCTTGAAGACAAATCCATCAAGAAGATTGAAGTTAAAGAATCTCCAAAAACTCTATATTGAATTATTTCTAAATGTGATGTAGGAAAAATGGAAGATCTTGAAGACATTTCAAATAGAGGCAAAGAATCATCTGATGATGTTGGCAAAGAGGAAGATCTTGAAGACATTTCAAATGAAGGTAAAGAATCTCCACAAACCCTTGATTGCAATAATACAAAGAGTGATGATGTTGAATTTTTCTCTACTAGTGAAGAAGAAAATCTAGAAGTAGTTTGGATAAAATCAATTGATTGTTATCCCATGGAAGAAGTAGAAGAAAAACTATTGGAGCTTAAAGAGAAAATTGAAAGAAGTCTATATGAATATAACAATGACCACTATTATATAGACTATAGCTATCTTTCGGATAACACTAAAAAGTTTCTTAAGAAGAGTCAAAATCACATCTTGAAGTTAAAGGAAATGCTCAAAGAACAATAAGAGAGTAACAAGACTCAATTACATGGAAAGGAAGAAGAGATCACAATACTAGAGAATAAAAAAGAATATAAGAAGGTAGATGATAAGATTAGCAAAAGTTTTGAAGTTGACGTACATCTCAAGACCCAAATTGAAGAAGCCAAAAGGGTAGAGGAACTATTGAGGGATCAAATAAATGAAAAAGAAGAATCATGTCATAAGTTAGAAGCTAAAGTTGTTGATCTTAGAAAGAAAGTAGAGAAGTCAAACAAATTCTTGAATAGCTCAAAAATCTTGAATGAGATCTTGGAAAGTCAAAGATCACCAAATGATAAATCAGGTCTTGGATACAAGGGAGAAGATACATATGATGAGGCAAGCATCTCAAAGAAGAATGAGGTAAGTCCCTCACTCTCAAAGGATGAATACAATGTTGAAAATCAACCATGTACACAAGGCAAATAAAATTTCAAAAGAACAAAGAAAGGAAGACATCAAAAAGCCATCCTTACACCTCAAAGAAGATGGACACCAAAGCAAAGGTATGAAAGTATTTTTCATGGTCAATGTTATTAATGTAATGAATATGGTCACAAAACTTTGGAATGTAGATCTTATGCAAGGAGAGACAATGGAATATTTCATAACACCAAAAGGTGTTGGAGATGTGATCAAGTGGGACACATTGTTGTTCACTCTCAAAACATGAGATGCTACAGTTGTAGTGGATTTGGCCACAAATCCCAAGTTTGTTGGAACACAAGAAGAAGGTCCATGATGAGGACTTCATATAGAATGACTAGAAGAAGGAATGAAGTAAGGAAGGGAGACATCTTTGAGAAAATGGAAGCTCAGACCTCAAGTTCTGAGAAGCAGGGACACCTTCAGAAGTGGGTGAAGAAGACTGGACAACCAAAGCAGAATGGAAGCCTTAAGCGAGGCTTAAGTGTGAAATCTACAGAAGCATACGCAGGTGACATTGATAACAATCATGTACATATGCAGGCTGAACTTGAATAGGTCGGGTACATATGTGATATTTATGTGTAGCAAGCCGCGTATATGTGGTAAATTCTAGGGAAAAGAGCTATGCACATGGATTGCATCTTGATGTGATCGTATAACTCTGTGATGCAAGGTCTGACATAGTTTGTTGCAGGTTCTGACATTGTTTGCTGCAAGTTTTCATGTTTACATATTGGATTATGTAATGTGATGATAAAAAATGAAAGGCTATATTGGATGGGTGGCACTAACCCATGAGTATGGATTGTGGCATTTATTGTTGAAGAACAATGCTGGTTATGACAGTGAAGTTATGACACCTTGGTTATGTGATATATCTTGATAATGATAGATAGATATGTCATTGATCTTTTGAAGCATACTACTAGTACATGTATTATTGGATGCCTAGTATTTGTTGTAGTGAATGGAGGATTGAGGCTGATCTATTGGGGTACATGGATGGTACATATTTGAGTTTCATTGATATATATTTGTTGGATATCTTGGTGCCTGCATTTGGAATATGATTGGACTACATATTGGGACATGTAGTTGGTGAGTTGATGAGGTGATGATATTGTATATCATTGATGAGCTTGATCTATAGTTGATGCATGATTGGTACAATTCTAGTACATTGGTAGAGGCACCTACTAGCAGGTTGATAGACACATGTTTTGTGTGGATTTGGTATACATGGATGAGGATTCATCTTGTTGTGATACTTTCTTGGTACAAGTAGTGATGCATGTTGGCATACATGTTTGGTACACTCATAGATGGTATATGTTTGGATGATAGTACCTAGATAAAAATATACCATTGGTATTACTTGTTTGGCATGTTGGTAGATGCACATGGTTGGCATTTTGGTAGAGGCATATGGTTGATGCACTCCATTGATGATATCTTATGGAACATTGTATGGTGTTGATGTACATGGTTGATGTACATGGATGTTGTGCATGATGGGCACATTTTTTGGTACATGATGTATTTATTAATCCATTGACATATATTTTACTTCAGGATTTTTAGTATGGCATGAGTTTGATGCATGGACAGGTCCAAGGATCATCATAGAAAGTGTGATTGTTCTATAATCCAGTTGAGCAGTAGCATTTGCAACAAAAGCATATTGCAGTGGTAGCATATTTTTCATATTGCAGAGAACATAGGGGGAGAAATTCCCATAGGGGGATTCATTCTTATTCCCATGATTATAGGAGGAGATATTTATCATATGCATACTAGGAAAGAGCCCTATATTTGAAGAAATATCACAAAAGCATAATTCTAGGGGAAGCAATGGTCACAGGGGGAGTATGAGTGATGAATCTTAACCATTACATCATAATGATATCCCTTGTTCAAAAGGGGGGGAATTATTCAGAGGAAAATCAAAGGCATTCAGATAGGGGGAGCAGCCCCAAAGAGAGCTCAAGAAACGGGAGTAGCCCCAAGGGGAGAATGACCCTTTTCCATTGATTTCAAAGGGGGAGAGATAGTCACATTGATGTGATTGATGATTATTGATAGTCACATTGATATATGACTATTGATGTAGAGAATTCCTTGTCTACATGTTGACATCAATGATTGGTGTTGACATCAATGTTGGTATTGCCATCAATGCCAAAGGGGGATATTTTTGGATCATGTTGTCATTGATGCCAAAGATTGATGACAAGTGATTGATTGATGTCAATTGATTGATGTCAAGTGATTAATTGATGTCAAGTGACTGATTGATGTCAAAGATTTGATGTATAAATATACTATCATAGTATATTGATGAAGATGGATCAATGAGTTGTCATTGATACATGATGCATAGATGAAGATGGATCGATTTGGTTTCATTGGTATATAATACGTTGATTAATCATTATTGTCTTATCATCGTTGATAAGGTGCACAAATGGATGAACTCTAAAGTGTTCCCCTTATGGTGAAATATCTCACGAGAAGACTCTTTACGGTTCAGTTATCCTATAAGTATGGTTGGAGAACCCATCCTTATATATGGAAAAATGAGATGAAGATTAGTGAAATTGTTGGTGAAACTATCCTAGATGGATAATGATTGTCATGCCATTTCCGGTGGTATGTGGAATGTCACATAACTCCTCATGGTTTGATAGTTATGGCCCTACAAAGATGAAGGACCCTCATATGTTGGGTTGAAGCCCTAAGAGGTCAAAGTGCTTGAAAAGAAGAAATCATTATTTAATTAGTAAAATGAAGTAACAAAGTCAAGGAGGATTATTTAAATAACATAGTGAGGTGACAAAATCAAAGAAGATTATTTAAAAGATAAAGTGTGGTGACAAAGTCAAGAAGAAATATTTAAATGATAAGGTTATGGAGACATTTCTATTTATGGAAAGTGGTTAAACCTAAAAAGTGGAAAATAGGTCAAGTGACCTAGAAGTGACCTAGAAGATAGTTACTTGGAGAGTATAAATAAGAGGAAAGGGTGTCTTGTGAAGAGCACCTCTTGTGTATCTTTTGTGAGATCTCTTGTGCATCCTTGAGCATGTATTCAAGATCTATTCTGAGAGGTAGAGAATTTGGAGGATCTCATGGAAACATCAAATTTTTGGCAAGTCTGAGATCATGATGAAAAAGGTCTCGAAAGATCATAAACCCTAGTTTCTGAGATATACGCGGGCTGCAGTGAGCTAGGACGCTTACATACACGAGATGTATGAGGACAGGGMACATACAGTGAGTGAAKCATGAAGACTTATGATTGAGATGATGACAGGATCTTGGAGACTAAAGTAGGTTCCAGATCTACATTCTATGGGCTCGGATCTTCCATAGAAACTCTGGTATGGCTACATTGTTGTCTTGATGGATACTCTTGCTTKTTGTGTAGTGAATGCTTAAGGAATTCTTGGTATGGTTGTTGTGATGTGGTTCGTGTTGGTTGATGGAGTGAGCAACACTGTTATGATTCAATACCGATATGACTTCTATATTATAGTGGTTGTTTGTACATGATGGGTAGCATTCATATTGTATGGTTGAGGAGCATGAGTTTGTTGTAGAAGAACATAGATTTGTTGAGATTGGTTATGGTTCAGATAATACAGTGACAAGATTAGAAGTGGATGTGACAGAAGAGAAAAATTCTGAAGGGCTAGAAAGCTGAAGTTTTAGAAACCCTAGTTTCTGAAAGCATACGTAGGTTTCATTGAGCCAGAGCGTGTACATACGCGGGCTGCACTACTGGTAGGGTGTGTACATACGCGTGTTGAACTACCGACAATTCACATACCTGTTGACAAATTGACATCTATTGAGGATTTTTTCCTCATCTTAGTTGGTACTGAGTGTGTAAGTTGAGTCTTTCATTATAGAGTTGGTTCTTTTGTAGAGTTGTACTCTATTCAGTTGTTGGTGATAACCCAAGGATAGAAGTCCGTAATAAAAATAAAATTGTACATACATCTTGTGTTCCTTGTGATGATGAATTGTTGATGAGATATGTTGTTTTTATATGTTGTTGTTGTATATTTACATTTGACTAGATATGAATGACAGTAATAAGTAATGAGTAAATGGTGATTGCTAACTAAGAATTTTTTGAAGGGGAAGTTTTGGGGAAAAGAGGCCTACACTGTTCACCCCCCCCTCTCAGTGTAGTCAGTGTGTCCAACAGTTTCTGTGTAGTCTCCTGATCCACTATAATCATTTGACATGTGACCGCAAATGTCTCCTTTCCTTGGAATACAAATTACACTGTCTCTACTCCTTCTTTTCATGCAGGTGGTCGTTGTGTCTTTTCTTGTTACTGCGTTGTGGCATGTAATATTTTTAGGCTCCGTAGTTGTTTTATATTCTCATGGACCTTTATGAGCTTGGCCATGATATCTTTCATTTGTGCCTCTACAATGCAGACCACTTCTTCCCCCCTATCATGGACCTTGTTCGCGACTAGCTCCACATCATCCTCTGTCAGGGTGATTTCTGGGTCCTCTGTATCATATTTCCTTTTCTTGTGTGCCTCTTTTTCTTGTGCAGACTTCCTTACTATTCGTGAGGGATCCACCCTACTTGTTGTACCCTAGGTTATTTCTTCTCCAGCCTATGAAGTATCCTTTCTTCCAGTCTATGGATAGCTGCATGTCCTTGTTGCAATTACTTTTCTTCTTGGTTGTTTCAGTATTGCACTGCTCCTGATTGGCTAATTCTATGTTGTTGTCATTCTGGTATTATCTGTTGGGTTTTTTTTTCTCACTAAAAATCCTTCTCCAGCCTTTTCCTTAGGCCTAGAGGATTATGTCGTGATTGTCTTTGTTGTTGATCTTGTAATTGGAAGTTTCCATTGCACAGGATAGTCTTTAATTATCTAGTCCACTTCCTATTTAGTGACGCAGTACTGCATTTCTAGCCATGCCTTCTTTGGATCCCTTATGGCCTGGATCCACATGTGGTGCCTGGATGCCTTGAAATTAGATATCCCTTATATCTCCTTGACTACCTCCATAGGTATGTTCCACACATTAGTTTTGCGCTGGTGTATGTCTTCTTGCAACATTGCAAAAAATGCGTTATTTGATTGTTGTGTCTTGTTATCCTTTGCCTGCCAGAGGGACTCATATCTGTTTGTATAGAATTTCCCCATCCTATCCAAAAATGTTGATAATTTTGGATCCTTCCATCCTACCATTTATATTAGAATGATTAGCCATGAGTAATGGAACTTAGTTCCATTGTCCTGCATGTCTCTACATTCTATCAAAAAATAGTTCAACAAGTATGGTACCCAACTGAAAATTACCCCTTTCGCGCACTGCACAGATAGTCCAATAACGCATGTTGGTGCTTCTTATTTGTGGAATTTACTCAATATTTTTCAATCCATCAACTTGCTGGAGAACTGGTGCTAAAATGCATCTATTTCCCCGACTGGTGCCAAACTGTGCTTTCATCAGCTCTGCGATTTATTTCTCGCGAGCCTTGTTATCCATGTATTCCTCTGGTTGCACGCCCACTGTCAGTAGTCCTGTAATCTTGGAAATCAATGCCATATCTATCTGTACTAGCTAATCCATCCACAAGATGCCTCCATGTATATGGGTGACTAGTTGTTTAACACAGAGCCCGACATTCTTACCATGCCTGAAATGCGGTATATCCAACAGATTCATGATGCCTGATTTATAGAATTCTGTTATCCACTGCATGGGATCCATTATGGGTTTTCTTAGGGGTACAAATCCCCATGTCTTTATTAAATAAGTTTCCTCAACCAAATCTATGAATTTAGCTACATCGTGCACATCATCGTATGCATACGTGAGTTTTGGTACGTTCCCTAGAATATCATCCATAGTAATCATTACATCTAGGATATATGGGACTGTAACATCCATGGCGTCTTGCGCCTTTGTTTTTTGTCCCTCAGTATATGGGTCTGCCTCTACTGCGACTGTTTCCTCAACTTCCCTTTCAGACTCTGGTCGGTTGGTAATATCTTAGACCAACACTTCCTTGGTTTCATGGGACTGTCGCGGTCCCATTATTTTGTTGAGCTTAGCAGGCATCTCAGGATTAGGGTTTGAAATACCATTCTAGGCCCTGGAGCTCTACCTTATTTCACCTTGCTTCATTGTCGATGTCTCTTCCTCAACCCATGTGGGGCTGATTGATTGTGTGTCTGAGGTGGTAACATCTTCCATCTCAACCACATTCTCGGGCTGTGACATTCTTTCCTTACGCCTTTGGCCTTGATGAGTAACTCGAACATACTAGCCTAGTACATCAGACTTTGGTGGGGTCATTCTCTCTCGAATTCACACACTTTATTACTTCTGCATAAAATGATAGCTAGGGAACACACTTTGTTTCTCTCTCTGTACTAAAAAATCACTAAGTGTGGAATAACCACGTGATTTCCTCCTTTTATAGGCCCGACCATGTTGATTTCTCAATTTTTGCATGCATTTACGCCGACTATAATTTTTCCTGCGTGCTGCCTCTTGATATTGTTGCAGTAATTGTTGCGTGCAAATTTTTCCGTTCCTTCTTGTGGTATGGTAAAATTCTACGTCTTTTTTCATGTTTCTTCCTTTTTCTATAGTTCTATTCCTTTTTTCTTCTTTTTCTCCTTTTTCTTTCTTTTTATCATTTTTTTTTCCTAACTTCTACTATAGTACCTATATACATGCCTTTCTCATTGCACAGTAACTTTTAAGAGTTAGTAGGTCGACTGACCCTGTACAATTTCAGTCGACTACCATTGATCATTCCTTTTAGTTTTGTTCCTCCCAAATCTTGTAGCTGTAAAGATCCCCCATCTATGACAATATTTACTTCATATGATCCTATCCAATGCATTCTAAATTTACCAGGATGTTGAAAAAAATTATTGTCATAGAGTAGGACTAGGTCTCCCTCCTTAAAACTCTTGTTCTTAATGTGTCTATCATGCCAGGATTTATCTCTTGCTTTCTGTAATTCCTTATGAAATCCTGCCAGAATCCTATCCTCTTTCATTTCCATTAGTTGACTTAACCTTTTCTTTACTGCTCCTATTTTTTTCATGTTGGTAATTGCTGCTACGCGCAGACTGGGTACAAGAAATTCTAATGGCACCACTACTTCCTTCCCATACACCAATATGAATGGTGTTTGTCCTATCAAATTATTACATGTGGTCCTATATTCCCATAGTACTGCTGGTATTTTCAAGTCCGAATCATCCCTATTGACATTGCATATCTTTGTCAGAGCATTTTCCAAGATCTTATTGAAAGATTCTACCATTCCATTGGCCTAAGGATGGTATGGTGTACTCTTCTGGTGATAGACTTCAAACTCTTTAGTCATAGCCCTAATGGTATTGTTGATAAAGTGAGTGCCTTCATCACTCATCAAAATCCTTGGACATCCAAATCTAGCAATCACTTTCTCAAACAAAAAGTGTGATGTTATCTTTGCGCTACAATCTTTGACTAGTGTTGCTTCTTCCCATCTTGTTAAGTATGCAGTCTCAATAATGATATACCTATCTCGTGACCTTGCTGGTGGATTAATTGGTCTAACAAAGTCTATTTCCCATTTTTCAAATACCTACAGAGTCACTTGTGGTATCAAAGGCATCTCATCTCTTTTGTTGGGTTTTCCAAACCTCTGACATACATCACATTTCTGGCAATATTCCTTGGCATCTTTATGGATTGTTGGCCACCATAATCCTAGATGCAATACCTTTTGCAAGGTATATTTTCCTGCACAATGTCCTCTAGCTATACCTTCATGATCTTTTGCCAAAATTCCGAGCCTTTCATGTTATAATACACATCTTCTCAAAATGTTGTCTGCGCCCATCTTGTATAAGTGTCCTACAATCAGTTGATAGTTTGCAACTCTGACTACCATATTTTTTTTTCTGTTCAATGATAAACTCTTGTGATGCAACCCATGTACTTAAGTATTCAATAATATCAATGAAATATTCATCAACTATCTATATTGAAAACAATTGCACATTAGGCAAGTTGTAATGCCTCGGGTTTTGAATCCCCATATTGAATAATGTATTTCGTTAATTGATGAAAGGCCAGAGTGCCCAAACAATTAAAAAGAGGCCAAAGTGGCTAGGAAATGTAATGTTTTGATCATTATTAATAATAAACACATTGTTGGTTGCTAGACGAACAAGGAGAAGAGTTATAGGGGGCTATGATTCCACAAGATAGGGGGGCTTGAGGGGCTAAGTAATTATTTTATAATTTTATATACCCATTTGGTTTAATGGAGAATATTAGTTATGTGAGATTCGTGGGGGAAGGCCATGAGGTTATTGATTCCTAATATTTACATAAACCTGTCCCTATTCTATTGGAGGGGTTCAGACTCCCGTTCTCTTTCTTGTTCTTTTGTTGGTCACTTCTTATTCACTCATCCACACACCCCATCTATTGATCATTGTTCACACCTTTCATTTGGTTCTCACTCCATTCATTCTTGCACCCATTCATCTTTCCCCATTGGTGTCTTGGCTTGGGAGGGGGAATTTTTTTTTCGAAGAGAAGCCATGATATTGTTGGTTGTAGATATTACTAGTGTATTCCATCCATGAATCTATGGCTGCACGTCTGAGATTTTTTGGCATGTGTCTAGATTTTCTCACAAATGCGAGTCCTAAGAGTCTCAGCATGGAGATTCTGGACCAGATGCATTGGAGCTCTGGAAGGAGATGGATGACTTGAGGGACTGTGTGGCAGAGAAGGGGGTCTATTGTCTTGGGTTTTGCAGGTTGGGTAGAAGAGAGCTGGTGTACTTTGGATTGTTGTGGGTGCTAGGAATCTTGCAAGAGCTTGAGTGCTGACTAGTTTGGGAAGACGAGTAACACTATGGAACTATCCTTGTGGATTTGTGGCCCTGACTCAGGGGTGGCATTGTTGTTGAGACTTAGAACAACAATGTCTATGGTTGGGTGGAACGTCCTTGGTCTGTAGCCATTTGGTGACTCATTTTATAAAATATAAGTGCTCTATGTTATGGTCATTTACTTATGTATCTTTATTTTTGATTTTTATTCAATAATTTATGAATTTCATATCTATCACATGCATTCATGTTGGTTATGAATGTGCATGTCATATGGTTCATTCTTTTATGTTTAGCTTGAAATTGATCAATGCATGTGAATATTTCATGCATCCTCGTTATATAAAGGTGGATCATAGGTATTATTAGTCCAAAAAGGGGACTTGAAGTTAACGTGCCCATCCTATGAGTGGCTTGGTATGTTGCATATTGGTATTAGAGCTACAGGTTGAAACACCGAGATGGAATGGGTAAGATCTATTAGACAATATCTTGTGGTTGAGATTGCTTTAAGACCTTGAAGTCATGAAGCTCAGGAGGAATGAAGTTGCAGGGTACATGTAGAAGCTAAAACCTCTGAGATCCTTAGTAAGGGATTGAAGGATCATGACCGTCCCTTTCGAATTCGTAAATGATCACCACCATGGGGTCAAGCTTATATTTGGACCATTGGATTTTTTCAAGAGAAGACAGATACTTCACAGCCATCATATCTGGAGAAGGTATGGGGTATTTAAGCACGGAAGTCCTTCAGACTTAGTTTCTTTGGAAAAATTGAAGTCTTTGATGAAAAGGAGGAAAAAGCCTCGAAGCTCCGAAGTCCCGAAGTGAATCTACTTCATAGATCACTGGGAGGAGTACTTGATCATTGGATTTTTCCAAGGACAGATATGGGTTGTTGGATCAGGCACAGATCAGGAGGTGAGGCATAGTGGAGAAGATCATATCCCAATCATTAGATATGCATGTGAGAGAGCATGAGTCATAGATATCACAGCAGTTCATAGGTTCGACACTCTGGAAGAAGAAAGTCCTTAAGATGTCAGGAAGAAAATATCTCTAAGTCTCAAACTCCGGAGCAAATCATGATCATCCATTGTCTGGGATGTGTGTCTACAGATTATCAAATATTCAAAATTCGGGATTTTTAGTCCTTATGTCACATAGAGAAGTTTTATCTGAATTCCTAAAGTCTGAAATCAATCTGGATCATTTGCGATTAGGGGACACGTGTCTGCAGATTAACGATTGTTCAGAAGTTCATCGTTCATAGGAAATTTTGGATGGATTTGAAGGGTCCCCAAAGCCTGAAGTCTTGAAGCTCTAGAGAGAAATAGACCAGAAGTCTACCAATTCAGTGTTCTGGAGTTTTGAGGTGTGTGGTAGAAGAAACTTCCAAAGCCCGAAGTAGTCAAAGTCCAGGAGCGTTGGAGTGACATGACATGTTGACGTCACCGAGGGTGATGTGGACCCACTTCATGCATGCCACGTATCATCTTATTTTATGATATTCATAGACCTTTTGTGCCAATTATAACTTGACATGTGTCACCCGTAAATTAGGCCACATGTCATCTCTATATTTTTTACATGTATTACCCTTGGTGGGTAGTTGTTGATGCGACTTCAGAAGTTCAGAGATTTGGCACCCAGAGATAAGGGAGTATGTTTTTTTCATAACCTATGAAGCACAAATATTCAGAGAACTTCGTGACTTCATATTTCAGGGAAATCAAGGGGTGAAGTAGTAAAAACCTCTGAAGCCCGAAGTTCCGAATACCCAAAGCTCCGAAGAAGGGTATGTTCGGGATATTCTCGAGTTCTGCATTTGGGAAATATGAAGTGTGATGAAGGTGAAACCCCCTAAAGCCTGAAGACCTAGAGCCCTGATGTCCTGAAGATTTGGATAAGAACCTATAGCTAAGCGCTTGGTCATATCGCTTGGTCCTATGAGACTTCGGTCGAAGTAAAAGAGGGCTAGTGCCCGAATTATTGTTTTAAAGACAAAAAGGGGGCTAGTGGCTGAATTGTTTTTTGTTCTTAAGAAAGAAAAGAATTAAGGAAGGATTAAGCCTGTAGTTTCGAGCCGTGGTCACCTGGGGAAGGGGTTTGAAGGAAGTGCCTTTTCATAATTGAATTCTATATCGGCCAAGGGAAGTGTTATATGATGCAGAATGATATATACATATTCTTAATGAATTGAAAGGACCCGTAACATTGCTTGGCAAGTTTTGTTTATCATATGCTTAACTCTAACAAAATGGTCACTTGCACATTTTGCATAATTAAGGAGTTTAAACATATCAACTCAAAATGAATATTCAAGAAATAGAAGAAGGTGAGGGAGCCTCTAGACATGATAAATAGGTTGAAGGTCAGAATATCATAGTTGGTAATTCAGAGACAAAATTCAATGGACACAAAGGCATAGGGGAGCAAGAAACATTGATAGAAACTATGAGAAACCTGAAAATAGAAGTGCATAGCTAAAAAGTAGACAATGAGAGACTGATGAGAGAACAAAGACAGATAAATGCTTGAGTGATGTAGATATTAAATTAGTTGCAAAGACAAACAAAGAATGGCCCAAAACAAGAGGAAGAAGGAAGGTATCATGAAAGAAGAGATGGTCATGGAAGATCTGGTTATTCATGAAGTGCTATCACAACTCATAGACATCATTCACCTCCTTAATCAGAAAGAAATTTTTATGCATCTGAAGATTCCATAAGAACTCCATAGGTGTCTCTTGTTAGGCACCAAAGAAGAAGACATGAAGTGGATAGTTTACAAGGAGAGATGAGGAAGCTTAGGCCACCATCCTTTGATGGTGAAAGGGAAAGGGAAGATTATGTTGAAGCATGGTTTCTTGGACTTAGGAGATATTTCCAATTGCATAACTATTTAGCAAACCTAGAAGCCAGAATTTGCACCTACCATTTACATGGGAAAGATGTTATGTGGTGGGATCAACTGAAGGAAGTTGAGCATATTAATGATACTAGGAACACTTGGAAGAAGTTCAAGAAGTATTTTCATAAGGAGTACCTCTCAGAGAACTTCTATGAAAAACAAATGCAGGAGTTCTTTGAACTTAGGCTGGGAAGCATGACCATGGTAGAGTATGAGAAGAAGTTCTTGGGGTTGTTAAAGTATGTAGGGTTTATAAATGATGAGAAGGTGAAAATATAGAGGTTTTTGACTAGGCTTCCATCCTTTTATAAAGAAAATATTTGGTATGATGAGCTCGATATCTTGAATGAGACCATCATGAAGGGTAAATACTTGTATGAGCAAGGGCAGGGAACATAATCCATGCAAGAATATTGGAAGGATAAGAAGAAGGATAACTCTTATCAAAGGAGGAAGGGATTCAAACCTTCTTTCAATAGAAATGAGCCTAATAAAAATCATCAGGACTAGTATGCTAAGGGTGAATCTAAGAAAGAAGACTCCTTGGGAAAAAGGGGAATACCACCAATCCAAGTTGGGGATACAAGGAAGATCACCTGTACAAGGATTTCCCTCATAGAAAGGACAGAGTGAAGACTGTGCACAACATCCAAGAGGATACAACATTCGAATACATGGGAAGGATTTATGTAGCCTTAGATGATCAACAAGAAGAATACCAATCCAATATGATCAAGGTGGAGGGTAAGATCATAAATCAGCATGTTTCTATTTTAATTGATTTAGGATCTAGTCCTTGTTACACTGATCCTAAAATAGTGGATATAGTACATTTGGAGAAAAGTAAGCTTAGAAACTAAAGTTTGGTTTAGATAGCCACTGTAACCAAAAGGAGAATCCATGATATGGTTAGATATTGTTCCATAAGTCTTAATGGTGTGAATACTAGTGTTGATCTAAATATCATACCATTAGGGTATTACAATATTATAATTGGAATGGATTGGTTGGACAAGCATCATTTTGTCATAGATTGTCATAGAAAGACATTTACATGTCTTGATGGAGATGGAAAATATAGCACTGTGAAAGGAGTTCCAAGACCCATCTCTATAAGGGAGATTTCATCCTTACAACTGAAGAGATGTTTCAGAAAAGGATTTCAATTGTATGCATCCCATGTGGAGGATCCAGAAAATATGAAGGGGCCAAGCCTTGAATATTTCTCGATACTACAAGAATACGAGGATGTATTCCAAGAAATACCAGGGTTTCCACCAAAAAGGGAGATAGATTTCTCTATTGATTTAGTGCCAGGGGATGCCCCATTGTCAATAACACCTTACCGAATGAGTACAGTAGAGTTAAAAGAATTACAAATGAAGTTGGAGGAATTGTTTAATAAAGGGCACATACACCCAAGTGTTTCACCTTGGGGAGCACCAGTACTCTTTGTCAAAAATAAGGATGGAACTTTGAGGTTGTGAATTGACTTTCGACAGTTGAATAAGTCCACTGTGAAGAAAAAGTATCCTCTACCAAGAATTGATAACCTCTTTGATAATCTAAGAGAAGCAAAGATATTTTCAAATATATACTTGAGATTAGGATGCCATCAGGTAAGAATCAAAGAAGAAGACATCCACAAGACAACCTTCGGAACCAGGTATGGGCATTATGAATTTGTAGTGGTGCCATTTGGACTGACCAATACACTAGTTGTCTTTATGTGCTAAATGAATGGCATATTCAAAAATTATTTGGATAAGATTTTCTATTCTAACTCTGAACAGGAGCATGAACATCACCTAAGACTAGTATTGCAAGTACTAAGAGAACATGAGTTGTATGCCAAGCCGAGTAAGTGTTTTTTTTACTAAGAACATATCTATTACTTGGGACACATTATTTTAGAAAAAGGCATAGTTGTAGATCCAGAGAAGATTGAAGCCATTAGAATATGGCCAACACCCAAGAATGTTTCAGAAGTCAGATCTTTTATGGGGTTAGTTGGTTACTACAAATATTTATAGGAGGGTTCTCTAAGATCATTGATCCCATCACTTCTTTGCAAATTAAGGGAATAAAATTTGAATGGACATTTGATTGTGAAGATAATTTTAATCTATTGAAGGAATTACTTACTAGTGCACATGTGTTAAATATTGTTGACCCAAATGAAAGTTTTGTGGTATGCACGAATGCATGTAAGGAAGGGCTTGGTGGAGTCCTCACTGAAAATGGACATGTCATTGGTTATGAGTCCATAAAGCTTAAGGAACATGAGAGAAACTATTCCATGCATGACTTGGAGCTTGTTTCCATTGTTCATGCATTGAAGATGTGGAGCCATTATCTCATTGGAAAGAGATTTGAATTAAGGACAGACTGCAGTGGTCTGAGGTATCTTTTTGAACAACCAACTTTGAATGCCATGAAAAAAATATGGATGGAATTTTTAAGTGAATAAACTTTGATATCAAGCATATCAAGGGAAAATAAAATAAATTTGTTGATGCACTTAGTAGAAGAATACATCTCATGCATGATAAAACTATTAGTATGCATCAGTCAAACTTGAAGAGAATAATTTTAGATGTTGTTGTTACAGATCAACATTAACTACTGGTAAAGGAAAGATTACAACAAGGATATGTACAACAAAAAGTGAAAGAGTATGAGATGAAGGAAGTGGATTACTGATGCATAAAAATAGAATTTATGTTCCTAGTTCCAAAGAACTTAGGAATTTGGTATTAACAGAAATGCATAATGTTCCATATGTTGGACATCCCAGTTACTAGAAAACAATTACAGCAGTGAGAAGCCAATTCTTTTAGCCAGGAATAAAAAAGGATGTTGATGATTACATCATTAGATGTATGGAATGTAAGATTGAGCATAGGCACCCAACGAGTTTGTTACAACCATTACCAATTCCAGAAAAGAAGTGGGAAGTGATAACCATTGATTTTATAACTAAATTGCCCAGGAAAAAAAGATAAGATGATTCAATCATGGTAGTGGTTGACAAATTGACAAACGATACTCATTTTTTTTCCTGTAAAAACAACTCATACAACAACTAATATTGCAGAAATTTACATGAGGGAGATTGCTAGGTTGCATAGGATACCTAGGATAATTGTCTCGGACAGAGACACAAAGTTTACTTCAAAATTCTAGAGGAGAGTTTTTAAGGGATTTGGTACAAATATTAACTTTAGCACAACTTACCATCCATAGTCATATGGGCAGACAGAGAGGGTCAACCAAGTAATTGAAGACATGTTGAGAATGTATGAGATGGATAATTCATCTAAGTGGGAATATTACTTGCACCTGGTTGAGTTTGCCTATAATAATGAGTATCAAGATTCATTGAACATGAGCCCATTTGAAGCCTTGTATGGTAGGAAATGAAATACTCGAGTGATCTAGGACAACCCAACAGATAGAGTGGTACTTGGGCCCGAATTTCTTAAGGATATGGAAGACCAAATGGTTAATATTAAGTAGAAATTAAAGGTAGCTCAAGAGAGTTGGTGTACTTTGGATTGTTGTGTGTGTTGGGAAGCCTATGATATCTTGAGTGTTGACTGGTTTCGGAAGCTGAGTAACACTCTGGAACCGTCCTTGCGGATTCATAGCCCTGGCTCGAGGGTGACATTGTTGTTGAGACTTAGAACAAAAATGTCTACGGTTGGGTGGAATTTCCTTGGTCTGTAGCTAGTCGATGACTCGTTTTATAAAAGATAATTTCTCTATGTTATGGTTATTTTCCTATGTATATTTATTTACGTTGTTTATTCAATAATTTATGAATTTTGTATCTATCACATGCATTCTTGTTGGTTATGACTATGCATGTCGTATGGTTCATTATTTTATGTTTATATTGAATTTGATCAATGCATGTGAATATTTCATGCATCCTCATTATCTAAAGTTGGATTAGAGGTCAAATTAGTCCAGAAAGGGGACTTGAAGTTAGATTTATCGGTCTGTGGGTGGATGGGTATGTTACAAAAGATGTCTTCCAAGCTGGTATGTTATTCTCCATTAGTTACCCTTGACAGGTGACCAGGTCTTGCATTCAGCTTCCCTGGTTTTACTATAACTTCAAAATCAAATTATTGGAACAATAATAGCCATCTACAGATCCTCCTCCCCCCCCCACAACACTGGCTTATTGACTAGATATTTGAGTGTGGAATGGATAGTGAACATTTTAAAATTTTTCCCTAGTAAGTAGTGTCTAAACTTATGAAGTGCATATACCATGGGTAGGCCTTCTCTTTCTGTGGTGTCGTAATTATTCTCTGATTCTGACAATTTCCTTCTTGCAAAGGCTATGGGGTGGTCTAATTCACGGTGTTTTGACCATATTTTATTTTAAGGTGTCCAATCCTTGTTGACAGTCCTCGTTCCACTGAAATATGATATCCTTCTTTAACAACTTTTCCATTGGCACAGTAATTTGTGCATACCCCTTTATAAACTTCTTGCAATAGCCTATATGTCCTAGTGTTTCTCTCAATTGGCCCTTTGACTTTGGTGGTGGTAATCTGAAAATGACTGCAATATTAGAAGGATCCACTAGTAAACCTTTTTTACACACTATATGTCCCAACAATAGTCCAAAAGGTGTCCCAAAAATGCATTTCTTAATATTCAATGATATCTGAAATTTCCTGCATATTTTGAACATTAGTCTTAACACTTCTACATGATATTTTAATCGACTATATATAGTCCAATCGTCCAGATATATTTTTAGAAACTGATGTATGGATTCCTTAAAATAATATATTACTACTCTTGAAAATATGGCTAGTGCATTCTTCAAACCAAATGGCATGATTGTATATTGGTAGGATCCCCATTCTGTAGAAAAAGTAGTCTCATACATGTCTTCTGGAGAAATTTTGATTTGATGGTAACCTGAGAATCCATCTCTAAATGAATATGATTCTTGGCCTCCCACATTCTATGAGACTTCATCTGTAAAAGGGGTAGGAAAAAGGTCATGTAAGAAAGCATCATTAAGTTTCCTCAGATGCACACAAATCTTTATTCCCCCTTTTTTTTTCTTGGAATACCATAAGACTTATCCATTTAGATTCTTATACTGGTTCCATGATACTAACTTCCAACATTCTGTCAATTTCTACTTTCAATTTCTACTTATACACTGGATTCAGTCTGTAAGGTCTCTGCCTGACAGGTCTTTCCTCAGGTTTGAGGGGTATCTTCATATCACCTAGATCCCCTGCTATGAATTTCATCTTTGTAAACGTTGTTGGAAATAGGTCACTGTATTCACGCAGTAACTCTATTATTCTTTCTACGGTTTATTCATCCCAAAAATATCCAATACTTTCCATTTTAGGATTTTTAGTTGTCCCAATGTTGAATTTATTAACTTTGATTGGTGCAACAAATAATTCTGACTCCAAATATGGACCTTCCACCTCTCTTTCTCCTTCAATTTCTATAATTTGAATGTTGAATTGATTATCCTCATCTAATGCTTCCTCTTCAACATGATAGCATGAAAGTGACTCTTTGATTGTCTGTCTGTTTTTTTGTTGATATTTTGTCGTGATTTCAACCTCTGGTTCATTAGTAAATAGAATTCCATGTATCAACTTCAATGTTGAATCCATGTTGAGGTTCTCATGTTCAAATGATAAGGTTACTACAAAGTTATGTTGTCATGTTGTCCATTCTTTAGTACCTCTATGCATCTCTTGGTCTATGTACCAGTTCCCTAGAATTCCTTCCAATGTATGGATAAAGTGATGAGGTCATTCCTCTGTTGGTGTCATCCTCTATTGTGTATTGAACTTTTCCAAGTGCTCCACTGGTTTTCCTTGTCCATTCTACTTATCCATTTTACTACCGCCCTGTTTTGTGCAAAATCTAATGCACAATAATCGTTTACATTAGTACCAGTCCTGAATTGTTTCTTTGTGCACACCCCACCATACTGCAGCTGTAAATTTGAATGCAATATCTAGGGCTAAGAGTCTCTTATTTTCTAACACTTCCTCTTCGTATTTTTTCAGAAATTACTCTAAGTCATTTACCCCTAGAAAAATGGGAGGTTTTCTTATCTCTGTACCAACCCATATTGTTGCGCGGTCTATTCTTACACACCTTCTTGTGGAAAATTCATGTAATCGATGTTTCCAATTCTCCAAACCTATATATGAGTCGGAAGAACATGATGTGATGCTTCTCCAGCTGAATACCCCATATTTAGTTGGGCTAACACAATCCTCTTCTCACACGGTGGTTATGTACAAATGGTTTATTTCTTCCATATCCAAACAAGTGGGTTCTACAAACCTTTCTCCTTGTGAAGGGTCTGGTGCAATAACTCTATATTCACCTAATTCAAATGTCATTTTCCTTGTCTCCAGGTTTATTATGGCCTAGTTATCAAATGACCAATCCAATCCAAGTAATGTTGGATAAGGTTTTTTTCCATCTACTATCTCTATTACTTAAAAATATGCCATACTGTGCACTCCATCCAAGTCTATTGTCACACCTTTAATCCTTCTTATTGGTAACACTGTGTTGATTTGCTAACTTGAACTGGACAGGTGAATAACCTAGTGTGGGTTCTCCCATACACTGCCATGTATTCTTAGGTAAAACATTTACTTCATAGCCTAAGTCCATTATAATATCACCCATATTGAAGTCCCTAATGTTAGCATTCAGTCTGAATTCTCTGCTTTTCCTTCTTCTTGTATGGAGATGATTGACTATTTTCTGCTCTAATTTCCCTTCTACCTCTGTGTTACATCTTTCTAGTAGATTTTGTAAGATCTTAACAGATGATGGATCCTTTAATAAATTAACACAGGATTGCAAAAACGTTTTTGTGTTACTTACTTTCTCTAAAGGTTGAGCTTCACTGGTTTGGTCCATTGAGGAAGGCACCTCGTACATAGGAGAGTTTTGAGTTTGTTGCACAGCTTAGATGCAATTTGTTGTTTGAGACAATGTTGTGTTTCCTCCTTGAATGTTTCATTTTCTTTCTGTGCATCAAAATTCTTCTGTGGTTCAATATTCTTCTTCACCCATTGATGTTTCATTGGATCTTGTCTTATTGTGTCATTTCCTATCTTATATCCTCCTCGTGTGACTATGTTGATGTTTCTTCCATCATCCTTGGATTCTGCATAAATCCATTGTACATTTTGGTTGTTTTGGTTCCTTTTCTCTTGGATCTTCCCCAATAGTGTCGGACAATATTATGTATAATGGTCTATTGCATGACAATACATACAAGTCATTGGTGGAAGTGGGCACTCCCTTACATAATTTTCTAGATGTTGAAAGTTGTGGCACACTATTGGACCTCTACCTTGTCCAAATCCTCCTCTTCCTTGTCCTCCATATCTGTATCCACCTCAATCCCCTCGCGGTGCATTGTACTTAGGTACTTGGTTATATTGTGTGGGGTTATATTGTGGTTGTGCATTATTGTATTGGGACTACACATTATTGTATTGATGTTGTGCATTTTTATATGGTGGTGGTACCTGGTTGAACTAAGGTGCAACTTTTCTTGTCATCATTTCTTCTTGCACCCTACAAGTATCTGAAGTTCTTTCTCTCATAAGCTGCAATGTCCTACAATATTTTTCATCATGACCCACTGACTTGCAAAAATTGCAATATGAAATTTTGGGTATTGTCTTATACTTCTGCATCATTGGACAGTGATATGGATCATTCCCAATGTTTTATGAATCTCACACATTTTTGCTCTTGTTGAAAAAGGGTTTGGTACTCTTGTTTCCATGTATTGCACGAAAGTTGGATATTCATTCTTGTGGTACCCTTCTGTCTTGCATGTGGTACACCAAATGACTTCTCTTTTCTATTTTCCCTTATTCTGGTTAAGATGAAGTGTTAGGTTTTTCATATCCTCCTTCAGATCCTCTATTGTTGGATCTGTCTTCTGATATTGATTCTCTTCCAGTTGTAAGGTTTCCTATAGAGATTCTACCTGAGTTTGGAACTTATGTTGTCTCAATGGGTATTTCAAATGTGGTAACATATGAGTTCACAAATAGATGTCTATGTTGCATGTCAGTCATGGAATATTTCAACTTACCTTTGAGATGCTTAAACCTTTGGTCAATGTCCCAAACAAAATCACCTAAATTTTTCCCGATTTCAATCATCTCATTCATGTATTGATCCTCTGAGATAGGATTCTAAAATTCATTTATTAGTAGTGTTTTCACGTCTACAATAGTCCTTGTTACTCATGGTGGATTATTTACATATAGGCTCATGTACCAGTCCAGGGTGCGATCTCTTAGCTTGATAGATAACTCCGTAAGTTTTATATCCTCATCTATGATCTACTTTGCTTCCTAGATCTTCTCACGGATGAATAAATGTTTTTCAGGGTCCTCTAATGCCTCTCCTCGAAATTTTGGTAACCTAATCATGGGATCATTTCCTGCCATTTTGAACTGTGTTGAACTACTACCTCCACACAGTGTAGATATTTGACTATTACTTCCTGAACTGGTTCCTCCAATTGTTTCTCCTTGACTAGATCCTTGTCATGTTGTTCTTCTACCACTAAAATTTGGTTGTCTAAATGCTGGTATTTTTTCTGGTGTAATAGTTGCACATGGGGTTATAGGTTCCACACTAATGTTGATATGGATTGGGTTTCTTCCTTATGTTCCTACCCTTGGACCTCCTATTTTCCTTTCATATGTTGTGCGTAGGATTTCCTAAATCTATTCCACAACCCAAAGATCTTGTACCTATTCCTCATCGCTTTCCAAGCCCTCTCTATAAACTATGGCTCTCTTATTGTTATTCATCTTATATTGGTAGGGTACTCCACTGCACATTTTTCTAGTTGTTTCCATTATCATCTTTATCTAGTATTCCTCCATCATGATTGGGTCCATGGCCTCCTTCTTCTTTCCCTTATCCATTTCTTCCTCCATTTCTCCACCTCTTTTCAGTGCTTCCCCCCTTCCCCCATGGGTGGAGGGAATTTTAGCTTTATGATTCCATGGTCATCACATTGTTGTTATATAGTAAAATCTTGATTGAAGTATACAACGATATGATATACCTACCTCTGGGTCCTTTCATAAAATCTTGTTTTTCTGTGCTGTAAGACTTCACGGTATCTACTACAAATTCAGTGATAAACCCTGCAACCGCACTCTCTAACCTGAAATCCACTGCATGCGTAAATTTGATATTAACTTGTTGTAACTCTACGATCTCCATAGGATTCCACTCCAGTTGTTGGATTCGATTTGTTGAGTGGTTGTATTTTAACTTCAATATCCACTTCTGCAAAAAAATGTGGAAAATCACAGAAACATACCTCATGCAAGTCACTAAACATGTATTTGTCTAGATGTTTGCACAGTTTTAACTTAGGGTTTTTGTTGTCCTTCTGTGAAAACTTGAGTTCCTTCATTTTCAACCATCTTTTGATCTCAACCTTTGTTGGATTCCATGGCCTGAACATTCCCTTTTATACCTTCATTCTCTACATGTTTCTTCCATGGATCCCGTCCACTCAATCCTATGTAGTTCCAGCCAGAAATGGAACCATTTGTTGGTTTAGGTCTCTCATTCACTTCATGGTCTGACCTAGGTTCAGATATGATTAGGGTTCCATCTAAAACCTCTCAAAATATCGACCCTCCTGGTAAACAGAAGGCAAAAAAACACACAAAGTACATTGCGCAGTCTCACCCGAGATATCTTTATGGGTGACTGAAATGATCAAGTGCTTGCAGTCTAGGAATGAGTGGGGATATGGGGGTGTATTCTATCTCCTTCATGCATTAATATGATTATTCATTCAAGTATTTCTAGGATTCATTCATCTTTAGTCTCATGTATCCATTATAATACATTTCATTAATCATTCATTCATAGGATACCCATTAACAAGAAGTAAGCATTAAATAAACATCACATATAACAAATGTTTTATTGTGGTTCACCCCCTTCTGGGCTACGTCCACAGAGATTTGGCTTCTATGCTCTTTTATTTAGTCTGCTGCAAAATATGGTGTTGTACGCATTACATATTCCATCATATAATCATAATGAGGTCAAGGAACCTCTATGAGGTGGACTAGATCACACCAGGATCCTCAACCTGTGATCTTACCCTCAAAATCTACCTTACTCGACTCTTCTACAACTCAAAAAAAAATTCACTTATCAACAAATTTTTTCTATTTACTTGACCGAACAGAAAAAAAAAACAGAACCCTAACCTAGACCTCCTAGTTTATTATTTATACTATTTTACAAGCTTATGGTCATTACAACCTTTGTCAAAAACCCTAACCCTAACATGGTTAGTGTTGGGCTCTAGTTTTGTCATATTTTCCACCATACAAATACACTCATAATTACACCTTCTCCCCTCATTTCGTCAATAATATATCTCTAATTACACCATAAACCTCCATTATCTTTTGTTATTCATCCTAGGTGGTTAATACATAATTTTTCATATTTTTAGTGATTAAAAGGATGATTATACAATAGTTTTGTCGATGATGGTTTAATATTATGTTTCTATCTCCAAACAATATGTTCCCACACTGAAAGTCATTCGGTACCCGCACTAGAGGTCATCCGATACTCACACTCCAAGTCATCTAGTACAAGAAGATTCTACAGTGAATCGATACCTGCACAGTCATTCGGTACTCACACTCCAAGTCATTCGGTACCAGAAGGTTCTACAGCTAACTGATACATGCACAGTAATCTGGTACCCACACTCCATGTCATCTATAAGTCATCTCATTTGGTACCAATTCGGTGCTCATCCAGTACCAATTATGTGTTCATTCGGTACCAGCATCAACAACCGTTCAGTACCAGATATAGTTCAAAATTTTGGAAAGATTCTAGAGGAAAATCGGGGACATGGGTTTTTTTCTAGAGCGACGTCTACATGTGGAAAAGTGAGTAAAAATTCACCCATCTTACATGTGTGAACCTCCATCTCAGGGGAAATGATTCTGCAAAAATTAGCAAAAATCTCAAACTGTCAACTTGCATCTTGATTTCTGTGCATATGGCATCAGATCTAGAAATTCTAAGATAAGAGTTTTGTCTAAAATATGGAAAACTGATTAATTTGCGAGCCGGTTTTCAAAATTTGAATTGGTTTGGAAGATATGGGTGGATCCATAACTCAAATCTGCCAAAATTACAACAAAACCCATATTTTTGGGATTTCTACCTAAAAATGTAAAATTTGAAATCTGAGCATTGAGATTCGATCCCATCCACTCCTCAATGATTTTTCATCTATAAATAATCCTCATAGGGATATGAGAAAAGCCAATTATCATTATGGGACATTCATTGATAGTTAAGGTCAGAATGTTATTGTGAGGGTGATCTTCCCTTTTGTAATTTTTGAATTTGATGAAATGAAAGAGTTATTTTTCCTGTACATGTTTCCAAGCATTCGAGTGATCTGATTTCTTTCAAGCATCACTCACCACCAGGGAAGGGTCCCTTAGAGTGAGTAAGTGCTGCATATTTCATTTACTTAATAGTTAGATTTTATTTCATTTACATTTTTAAATTTTTGTTCATGTGTAATTTGATTTTTTATATAGATCTTGTTTGATTGTAATTTCAATTTCATTTTATGAATTCATGTTTAACAAACACTCAGATTTCAGTGTGTGTGTTATTGTTTTAGCTATAACCACTGATTGCATTGTTAAATTTGGATTGATCTTCATTGATTTGATTCAAAAAAGAGAATAAAAAACACATTCAATTCCTAGTCATTAATTAAAGATCTCTGGTACGAAGTGATTCCATGAAACAGAGTATGCAATTTTTATAGTTAGTAAATGCAAAGATAAACCATAAGTTTCTCATGTGATGATTTGATTATTCTCATTACACTTCAGCACATTAAGATCACAGGCTTGATTTCATTACTTTGAGGATTTTAAGTAAGTTGTTAGAACTCTGGTTTCATAAAAAAAACATAGATCTCTCAATAAATTTCTATCTTAGGCATTCTGAAATACAAAATCAAGAAATAACCCTGATAAATATGAATTGAATTGGAATGATTATAGATTAGCCTGCAACACGAATTCTAGAACTAGATCTAATTTTTAATTTGCAAACTGGTTCTGCATTAAATAAGAGGCAAAATAACCAAGTTTGAGAAATGAGAAGCATTCAAGCATACTTATAAACATAGAAGTATTTATTGCCATTGAATGAATTGATTATCATTTATATACACTGGAAAAAATCAAAATTCTAAGAAGGAAACTTGATGGATTAGAGTTGACAGTTAGTTTCACTAAGTTTTTAGAGTGATTGGGTATTATGATAAGTCATTATTTCAAGGGTGTGATTGAGGAGTTAGTACTTTGTTTTACATATTATTTGATTGAGTACTCAGTTTGTATGAGTGGTTTGTTTTACAAGTTTAATTACTAGCTTTCAGATATCAAGTCGAGTTGATAAAGCTTAGTAATTTATTTTATTTTAGTTTGAAAGTCAAGTTGAGGGTACTCTGTTTACAACATATTTGGTTTCATTATAGATTTTGGGTACCAGTTTGCATTATAATTTCTTTTATAAATTTCAGAAATTTAGTTGAATAAGTGAATCTTAGGTGTTGATTGAGTTTGATGATTTTGAGTTTCCTGCACTCAGTTTTTATTTTCTGTACCTTTGGATTTCCTGTACTTTAATTTTTTCATAGCTTCAATCACCAATGGACATATTAGAGCTCTAACTCGTGAGATATGGCCTTCCCACATTAGAATTCTTACCAAGGTGTTAGTTTATTTCTTGTCATTTGAATTCATTTTTGTTTTCTTGTTTTTTCTATTGCATTTAAGTGTGGATCCACTATAGGAAATAACCATTGAAGGACATAAAACTTAAGTAATCTACTCATGATTATTCACACGATCATCACCCCAAGTGCATGAAATACTGTGATGTAAGCCTTTATAGCACTAAGTTATCCCTATGTCCCAGTGACGAATCCTTAGTATTAATTTCTTGCAGTGTGGGTTTGAAGATTGTTTTTCCTACTTTATATTAGGCTAGACTAGCCTTTGATCTTGCGTTTCATGTTCCTGCACCTCGAATCTTATGAGCCTTGCTTGATAATTAAATGTGGGAATTAATAGTGCATATATTTATCCCAAGATTTTGGCACCATTGTCGGGGAGGTGCTAAAGGGATTAGATCATAGGTAGGTTTCTTTTGTTTCTCGAAATCCTTGATTGTTCCTTTCATGCAAGTGTGTTTCTTTTCATGCAAGTGTGTTTATTTTCATGCAAGTGTGGTGTTTTTTTAAGGATGAACTAAGGGCAGAGAGAAGACGATAAGACATGAGGGAAGATCCCACACATCCACTTTAGTGGGGTTGTTCCAAGGTTAGGTTTTACTCTTCCTTTTAGTAGTTAGAATTTTTGTTTTATTAGCATTAGCCATTTTTAATATATATGAGAAGAGAAGCTAAATTGTGTGAACAGATAACTTGGTGATAGCAGGGTGCTAGTAGCATGGTGGCGCTTCGATTATATAATTGGTTTTCTTACATTTTCTTTTAGTTTTCTTATTTTTATTTCTTTAGGATTTTTAAAAGATTTTGGGCATTGTAACCCCCCCTCTACACTAATCCATTTGTGAAACATGACCCATCAACCAATAACAAGAATTCAAATATGATCAAGAGTTTAACAGAACTCTCTCAAATCCTAGCAGCAGCTAGTATCTCATTCTCATCCTCTTAGGAAGAACAAATCTTGATAGCAATCAAGAACTTAAATGTTGCTCCAAATCCACAAGAAGATCTAGAAGTCTCCTTTGATTCCCTTTTCCAATCTATCAAGGAGACCAAAAAATCATGGAACACTTTCGATGGAGAGCCACCATTAGAACCTGAGATTGAAGAGTTTTTAATATGCATTTTTGAAGATCCTCCATGCACTGACGGGTCTCATTATTCGAAATAAGATGATCTACTTGGCATGATAGAGGGAGACATACATAGTGGTATAAATGAGGAAGTGAACCAAGAACATAATCACTATATCGAACATTGGTTCCAAATGACAACCAGATTGAACCACCACTCTTCTTCAACAACTATTCACATCATCATCAAAGAAGTTGGTTCTTCGTACTTTGGTATACATTAATTCTTATCTTTCAAACCCTATTATGAATATATTTCTACACCTGTTACGCACATGGTTACATTGGAAATATTTGTACACGTGAAATATGATTTCTTTTTCTTAGATAGGATAGAGTAAAAGTTGCATGTTAGTTAACCTAGTTCTAAATAAATGCAACATATTTTCATGTTTCTTTTCAAATAAATGAAATGAGATGAAGATAATATTGGTGATCTAACATCAAAAACCAAAATAGCTTAAGATATTTCTTCTTATTATTACATACATATTTCTGATTATTAATAATAACAGTTGCTCATAATCCCAATCTTTAAAATATTATTGGGATTTACAAAACCTTTAAGGTTTGCATAATGATGCCCATAGGTAACTTGTACATCCTAGCTTCATATCAGAACTTGTTATTCAATCATCCCTATTGTAACATCCTCGACCATCCATGTCAAGCCACTCTATGCCAGAGAAATCTTTCATTCTCTCTGTGGAACATACTGTAACACACCCAGTATCCAACTGAGCTATGCCACATAAAATTTTTGAACTGCATGCAATTAAAAATATATACACACAGAACTCTTGTGGAAGCATTATATATAAAATGTAAACATACAAATACATCTATAAATACACAGATTCACATTGAAATAAAAGTAAACATATACTTGCATCATATACAGGAAATACCCATACAAATAAATAAAATTATAACCGCACATATGATAACCCATAAAAATAAGCACGTAAATAACAATGCAAGATGTAAATTTATCACACAATTGGCACTTATCTTGGTAAGAATATCACCAACTGCGTACAGACCTTCCACGAAACTCCCAACCTTAGAACACATTGTTCAACACTCTCAACAGTGAGTCACCTCTGAGATGGGACTAAACTCCACCTGGGTAAAGGGATTCCTAACCAGGCTAAAGGCTCATAGACAACATGAAAGGTTTCATCTCAGGTGCCAACTCAAACTAACAACCTACAGTCCCTCATTCCCCACATGCCTATCCCACCCACGAAGTGTGCCCATTCTCTGCTCAACAGTCCTTCGGCTGCCCCACTTCCTTTCCGGGCTTCAGCAACAGGCCGAACAGGAAGTCTCAAAGCACTGTAGCTGCAATTTATCACCTTCATGAAATCAATTCCCAACAATTATCTCACCCAGAGAATTGCTCATGGGCCTGACAATCCGTCTCTTCAATATCCCATAGTACTGACAACCCGCTTCTTCAATCCAGCTCCCAAGCTAACCAGATACACCAACACAAAATGGCTATGGATACAAGTTTAGGTACAGTCAAAAAGATACGAAAGGTAGTTCAATGGGTGTGTGCATGTTCATGGATGATTGACTGGATGACTGAATGATCCAAGGAATGATGGGAATAATGATGGAAAATATAGGAAAATGAACTAAGTCCCAACAATATGTATGCATGTCCCCAACTTGACACTTTTCATGTTGGGAGCTACTTTGGCCCCACTTGTCCCCAAATTTAGAACTTAGGATAAAATAATTATCCATGATTTACGATTTAAGAAATATTAATATAATATTCATTTTTGTCTTAAGCTCCCTAGCTTACCCATTTTCCTTAACTTTTAGGCCCCTCCCTTTCCTTAACCAATGAAGTTTAGTCCCCCATCTCTTTTATCATGGTCGGTCTACGCATAGCGATGTATTTTATATTAATTATGAGACATATACAAAAATAGGCACACTAGCCTTTAACATCTAGGCTCTCTGGCCTAGTCAAAACATAAGCATCCTAGCTTATAATAATTGGTTCACTAGCCTATAAAATGTAGCATATACACAAAAGGCTACCTAGCCTCAAAATCATGTGCACTTATGTTGTTGCACGTGGTATCCTAGAATGTGCAAACTTCCTCATTTTACTGCGCAATACATGTGCGCACTATGCCATGAAATGTGCATACAAAATGATATAAAAAAACTCACCAGCTTAAGTACATTTTCATTTACATTACAGTTTGGTTTGGCCTAGGGACATTATAATCCCCTCCCCTTATTTATGCACTGTCCTCAGTGCATCATGTACCCATATACAACAAAATTTAAAAAATCCTCAAAAAGATGTGGGTATTCTGCCCGCATTGCATCCTCATGCTCCGAAGTAGCGTCCTCAGGACTGCACAAGGTGCATTGGACCTTTACAAGCCCTATGGCTCAATTCCATAGCTATTTTATTTTCCAGTCCAAAATGCGTACTGGATGCACTTGAAAAGAGACTTCTTGCTCCACCTAAATCACTTTCCAATCAATAACATGATTAGCATCAGGTATATATTTCTTGAGTAATGATACATGGAATACATTATGAACAGACATTGATGCAGTCAATGCAATCATATAAGATAATGGACAAATCCTATCTAGGATTTCAAACAGCCCACAATAGCAAGCTGCCAACTTTGAACAATTTCCCAACTTCAGGGAACTTCTATTGGATTTCACTTTCAAGAATACATGATCACCCACTTTGAATTCCCTGTGAGTTCTGCCTTTATCAACATAAATTTTCTGCCTGTCTTGGGCAGCCTTTAAATTTTGTTTTATTTTTATCATTTGCTCCTCCATTTCCCTAAGAAAATCTGGCCCAACCATTTCTTTGTCTGCTGGGTTATCCCAGCTTACTGGTGTGTTTCACTTTCTGCCATAAAGTGCCTCAAATGGGCTCATCTTTAGAGATTATTGGTACCCATTATTATAAGCAAAATCTACCAAGTGTAGGTAGTCTTCCCATTTTGATGGTTCATCCATCACATACATCCTCAAGATGTCTTCAATCACTTGATTCACCCTCTCTATTTTCTCATCAGATTCTGGATGATAAGATTTACTAAAATTCAAGTTTGTTCCAAATCCATTAAATAATCCCTTCCAAAATTTTGAGGTAAATTTTGGATCTCTATCAGACAGAATTATCTTGGGTATGCCATGTAATCTAGAAATTTCCTTCATATAAACATCAGCGATGTTGACTTCCTTTTGAGTGAGCTTAATTGGAACAAAATGGGCAGCTTTAGTAAGCTTATCCAGCACTACCATGATAGAATCATGTTGCTTGTTTTTTCTGAGAAGTTTGGTGATGAAATCCATTGTTGCAACTTCCCATTTCCACTCAGGAATGGGCAATGGTTGTAGCAAACCAGTTGGGTGTCTATGCTCAGCCTTTACTTTTTTACATTCCAAACATCTGGCAATACAATCAACAACCTCTTTCTTCATGCCTGGCCAATAATATTGGCTCTTGACAGCTACAATAGTTTTATGATATCCTAGGTGCCCAGCATAAGGTACATTATGTATTTCTCTCAATAACAGATTTTTCAATTCATGATAATTTGGTACATAAATTTTTCCCATGTACATGACAATTCCATTATTATCTAGCTTATATTCCTCAATTTTCTGCTGCAAAATATCTTGCTATAATTTTTCCACTAATTCCTTGTATTGCAAATCTGATTTGGCAGCCTCTGCAATTATGTCTTTCAAATCTGATTGGTACATGCTAATGGTCGTAGCATGCATTTCATGCACTCTTCTAATGAGTGCATCGGTCACTTTGTTCTCTTTCCCCTTCATATGCTTTATATCAAAGTCATATTCACTCAAAAAATCTAACCATCTACTTTTCCTAGCATTTAGAGTTAGTTGATCAAATAAATAGTTCAGACCATTATGGTCTGTTCTCAGCTCAAACATTTTTCCCATGAGGTAGTGTCTCGATTTCCTCAAGGCATGCACTATGGCTGACAACTCCAAATCATGAATGGAATAGTGTCTTTCATGCTCCTTTAACTTCCTTGACTCATAACATATAACAAATCCATTTTGACTGAGGACTCCACCAAGTCCCTCTTTACATACATTTGTGCATACAATGAAGTCTTCATTTGGGTCTGCAATCCTTAGTATTGAATCACTTGTTAATAATTGTTTCAAGTCTTGGAAACTCTTTTCACAATCCAATGTCCACTGAAACTTCACACCATTTCTTTGTAAGGAAGGGATTGGGTGTGAAATCTTTGAGAATCCTTCAATAAATCTCATGTAGTAGCCTGCAAGACCCATGAATGATCTCACCTATGTCACATTCTTTGGTGTTGACCATTCTCTAATGGCTTCTATCTTCTCAGGATCCACTGCTATCCCATCCTTTGAAATGATATGCCCCAAACAATGAATTTGATTATGATAAAATGAGCACTTGCTCAACTTGGCATACAACTGATGCTCCCTTAATACTTGCAACACCATCCTCAAATGATGTTCATGCTCTTCCTCTAACTTAGAATATATAAGAATGTCATCCAAAAAGACAATGACAAACTTGTCTAATTATTCTCGAAAAACACCATTCATTAAGAACATGAAAACAACTGGTGCATTTGACAACCCAAATGGCACCACTGTGAACTCATAATGACCATACTTTGTCCTAAAGGCGGTCTTGATGATATCTTCCTCTTTAATCCTTACCTGATGGTATCTTGACCTGATATCTATCTCTGAAAAGATCTTTGCATCCTTCAATTGATCAAAAAGATCATCAATCGTTGGTAGAGGATACTTGTTCTTAACAACCACTTTATTCAACTATCTGAAATCAATGCACAATCTTAATGTTCCATCTTTCTTCTTCACAAACAAGACTGGGGCACCCCAAGGTGAAACACTTGGGCATATATACCCCTTCTTTAGAAGCTCTTCAAGTTGCATTTGCAACTCCTTCAACTTTGGTGTACTCATTTTGTAAGGAGTCTTTGAAACTGGAGCTACTCCAGGCATTAAATTTATAGAGAAATAAATATCTCTCTTTGGGGGTAGTCATGGCACCTCCCTAAACACATCTTCAAAATTTTTTAGGACTACATAATCTTCCAAATTTGGCACCTTATCTTTAGGTGTCTATTCCATATGTGATGCAAATATTTGACACCCTTTTCTGTAACATTTCTTCAGCTGTAATGCTGAAATTTCTTAGATGGTTACTGCCCTGGGAATTCCATGCACCTTCCATAGGGTCCCTTCCTCATCCAGGAAAGTAAATGCCTTGTTATGACAATCTAGGATGGCATGATGTTGGTCCAACCAATCCATCCCAATTAGACAGTCATAGAAACCTAAAGGCAAGATGTTCAAATCTTCCCTGGTGTTCAGTCCATTCATGTCCATAAGACATGACTTAACCATCTCACAAAATTTTCTTTTGTCTCCTGTAGCCAACTGCACCAGCCAATATTTCCCATGCTTTCTTCTTGGCAAATGCAAACTTTTCACCATCTTAGGATCTATATAACTATGACTAGATCCTGAATCAATTAAAATAGAAATGGTTTGGTTGTTGATCATACCTTCCACTTCAATCATATGTGACTGATACTCTGCTTGCTTGTTGTCCAAGGCTGCATAGATCCTTGGTACATTTCTGCCCATATCCTCCACTGTTTCATCTTGTTGTACATTATGAATAGTTCTTCATTTTTCACCTCTGTGAGGACAATCTCTGAACATATGATCCCCTTTACAACCCCAACATTAAATAGGTGGTTGCCTTGGTATTTGACCCCCTGTTTCAATCTCTCTAGGAGTTTGTTGTCCCTGTGGATTATTTCTGAAGAATGGTGGCTTAGATCCCTTCTTCCTCTGATCCATATTGAACTTCTCTTTGTCTTCCCAAGATTTTTGGAAAGTTGGCTTTTCTTTCTGCTGATCATATAGGCACTTAGCTCGCTTTATGGTTCCCTCCAATGTCTTGGGATCATCATACTATATTTTTTCACTGATGAAGGATGGAAATCCACTCAAATACCTTTGAATTTTAACCATCTCATCCTTGATGAAAGAGACATACTTCAACAGTTCTAAAATCTTCTTTCATATTCATCTATTGTCATACTCCCAAGCTTGAGTTCAAAGAACTCTTTCATTTTCTTGTCATAATATCTCTTAGTCAAGTATTTCTTATCAAAATACTTCTTGAATTCCCTCCAAGTAACACTTTTGTCTTTAATGTGTTGCACCTACAAAAGTTGATCCCACCATATGGATGTCTTTCCCTTGAGTTGGTAGATGGCAATTCTACCTTCTACATGAGAAGAATAATTATGCAATTGGAAATACTTTCTCATGCCCAACAGCCATGTTTCTTCATCCTCATCCTTCTTTTTCTCACCATCAAATGTAGGAGGTTTGATTTTGTGCATTTATCCTCGTAGTTCATCCACCTCAGAACTATTGTGCTTCCTGATAGGGGATGGAATTGAGTTGTTGTGTGCTCTCTTATTGGAATGTCTCGAGGAGTGGTGGTGATTTTTTCTAACACTTCTAGTTCTTCTTTTCTCATCAGGAGGCCTGTGACTTCTGGATTTGCTTGAGCCACTCTCCTTATCCAATTTATTTTATATTATGTTCAAGCTCTGCAACAACTTCATATTGAAGTCATCTTGTTGCTCCTTGGCTCTCATAAGCCTTTCATTATCATTTTTATGTCTTTGGACATCCTTTTGCAAATTTTTAATGGTCTCTGCCATATTCATGTTTTCATTCCTTTCATCTCCATGTCCATT
>JASDQU010100944.1:547094-627147 GCA_032191745.1 Picea mariana | reverse complement strand
TCCAAGTGCTCCACTGGTTTTCCTTGTCCATTCTACTTATCCATTTTACTACCGCCCTGTTTTGTGCAAAATCTAATGCACAATAATCGTTTACATTAGTACCAGTCCTGAATTGTTTCTTTGTGCACACCCCACCATACTGCAGCTGTAAATTTGAATGCAATATCTAGGGCTAAGAGTCTCTTATTTTCTAACACTTCCTCTTCGTATTTTTTCAGAAATTACTCTAAGTCATTTACCCCTAGAAAAATGGGAGGTTTTCTTATCTCTGTACCAACCCATATTGTTGCGCGGTCTATTCTTACACACCTTCTTGTGGAAAATTCATGTAATCGATGTTTCCAATTCTCCAAACCTATATATGAGTCGGAAGAACATGATGTGATGCTTCTCCAGCTGAATACCCCATATTTAGTTGGGCTAACACAATCCTCTTCTCACACGGTGGTTATGTACAAATGGTTTATTTCTTCCATATCCAAACAAGTGGGTTCTACAAACCTTTCTCCTTGTGAAGGGTCTGGTGCAATAACTCTATATTCACCTAATTCAAATGTCATTTTCCTTGTCTCCAGGTTTATTATGGCCTAGTTATCAAATGACCAATCCAATCCAAGTAATGTTGGATAAGGTTTTTTTCCATCTACTATCTCTATTACTTAAAAATATGCCATACTGTGCACTCCATCCAAGTCTATTGTCACACCTTTAATCCTTCTTATTGGTAACACTGTGTTGATTTGCTAACTTGAACTGGACAGGTGAATAACCTAGTGTGGGTTCTCCCATACACTGCCATGTATTCTTAGGTAAAACATTTACTTCATAGCCTAAGTCCATTATAATATCACCCATATTGAAGTCCCTAATGTTAGCATTCAGTCTGAATTCTCTGCTTTTCCTTCTTCTTGTATGGAGATGATTGACTATTTTCTGCTCTAATTTCCCTTCTACCTCTGTGTTACATCTTTCTAGTAGATTTTGTAAGATCTTAACAGATGATGGATCCTTTAATAAATTAACACAGGATTGCAAAAACGTTTTTGTGTTACTTACTTTCTCTAAAGGTTGAGCTTCACTGGTTTGGTCCATTGAGGAAGGCACCTCGTACATAGGAGAGTTTTGAGTTTGTTGCACAGCTTAGATGCAATTTGTTGTTTGAGACAATGTTGTGTTTCCTCCTTGAATGTTTCATTTTCTTTCTGTGCATCAAAATTCTTCTGTGGTTCAATATTCTTCTTCACCCATTGATGTTTCATTGGATCTTGTCTTATTGTGTCATTTCCTATCTTATATCCTCCTCGTGTGACTATGTTGATGTTTCTTCCATCATCCTTGGATTCTGCATAAATCCATTGTACATTTTGGTTGTTTTGGTTCCTTTTCTCTTGGATCTTCCCCAATAGTGTCGGACAATATTATGTATAATGGTCTATTGCATGACAATACATACAAGTCATTGGTGGAAGTGGGCACTCCCTTACATAATTTTCTAGATGTTGAAAGTTGTGGCACACTATTGGACCTCTACCTTGTCCAAATCCTCCTCTTCCTTGTCCTCCATATCTGTATCCACCTCAATCCCCTCGCGGTGCATTGTACTTAGGTACTTGGTTATATTGTGTGGGGTTATATTGTGGTTGTGCATTATTGTATTGGGACTACACATTATTGTATTGATGTTGTGCATTTTTATATGGTGGTGGTACCTGGTTGAACTAAGGTGCAACTTTTCTTGTCATCATTTCTTCTTGCACCCTACAAGTATCTGAAGTTCTTTCTCTCATAAGCTGCAATGTCCTACAATATTTTTCATCATGACCCACTGACTTGCAAAAATTGCAATATGAAATTTTGGGTATTGTCTTATACTTCTGCATCATTGGACAGTGATATGGATCATTCCCAATGTTTTATGAATCTCACACATTTTTGCTCTTGTTGAAAAAGGGTTTGGTACTCTTGTTTCCATGTATTGCACGAAAGTTGGATATTCATTCTTGTGGTACCCTTCTGTCTTGCATGTGGTACACCAAATGACTTCTCTTTTCTATTTTCCCTTATTCTGGTTAAGATGAAGTGTTAGGTTTTTCATATCCTCCTTCAGATCCTCTATTGTTGGATCTGTCTTCTGATATTGATTCTCTTCCAGTTGTAAGGTTTCCTATAGAGATTCTACCTGAGTTTGGAACTTATGTTGTCTCAATGGGTATTTCAAATGTGGTAACATATGAGTTCACAAATAGATGTCTATGTTGCATGTCAGTCATGGAATATTTCAACTTACCTTTGAGATGCTTAAACCTTTGGTCAATGTCCCAAACAAAATCACCTAAATTTTTCCCGATTTCAATCATCTCATTCATGTATTGATCCTCTGAGATAGGATTCTAAAATTCATTTATTAGTAGTGTTTTCACGTCTACAATAGTCCTTGTTACTCATGGTGGATTATTTACATATAGGCTCATGTACCAGTCCAGGGTGCGATCTCTTAGCTTGATAGATAACTCCGTAAGTTTTATATCCTCATCTATGATCTACTTTGCTTCCTAGATCTTCTCACGGATGAATAAATGTTTTTCAGGGTCCTCTAATGCCTCTCCTCGAAATTTTGGTAACCTAATCATGGGATCATTTCCTGCCATTTTGAACTGTGTTGAACTACTACCTCCACACAGTGTAGATATTTGACTATTACTTCCTGAACTGGTTCCTCCAATTGTTTCTCCTTGACTAGATCCTTGTCATGTTGTTCTTCTACCACTAAAATTTGGTTGTCTAAATGCTGGTATTTTTTCTGGTGTAATAGTTGCACATGGGGTTATAGGTTCCACACTAATGTTGATATGGATTGGGTTTCTTCCTTATGTTCCTACCCTTGGACCTCCTATTTTCCTTTCATATGTTGTGCGTAGGATTTCCTAAATCTATTCCACAACCCAAAGATCTTGTACCTATTCCTCATCGCTTTCCAAGCCCTCTCTATAAACTATGGCTCTCTTATTGTTATTCATCTTATATTGGTAGGGTACTCCACTGCACATTTTTCTAGTTGTTTCCATTATCATCTTTATCTAGTATTCCTCCATCATGATTGGGTCCATGGCCTCCTTCTTCTTTCCCTTATCCATTTCTTCCTCCATTTCTCCACCTCTTTTCAGTGCTTCCCCCCTTCCCCCATGGGTGGAGGGAATTTTAGCTTTATGATTCCATGGTCATCACATTGTTGTTATATAGTAAAATCTTGATTGAAGTATACAACGATATGATATACCTACCTCTGGGTCCTTTCATAAAATCTTGTTTTTCTGTGCTGTAAGACTTCACGGTATCTACTACAAATTCAGTGATAAACCCTGCAACCGCACTCTCTAACCTGAAATCCACTGCATGCGTAAATTTGATATTAACTTGTTGTAACTCTACGATCTCCATAGGATTCCACTCCAGTTGTTGGATTCGATTTGTTGAGTGGTTGTATTTTAACTTCAATATCCACTTCTGCAAAAAAATGTGGAAAATCACAGAAACATACCTCATGCAAGTCACTAAACATGTATTTGTCTAGATGTTTGCACAGTTTTAACTTAGGGTTTTTGTTGTCCTTCTGTGAAAACTTGAGTTCCTTCATTTTCAACCATCTTTTGATCTCAACCTTTGTTGGATTCCATGGCCTGAACATTCCCTTTTATACCTTCATTCTCTACATGTTTCTTCCATGGATCCCGTCCACTCAATCCTATGTAGTTCCAGCCAGAAATGGAACCATTTGTTGGTTTAGGTCTCTCATTCACTTCATGGTCTGACCTAGGTTCAGATATGATTAGGGTTCCATCTAAAACCTCTCAAAATATCGACCCTCCTGGTAAACAGAAGGCAAAAAAACACACAAAGTACATTGCGCAGTCTCACCCGAGATATCTTTATGGGTGACTGAAATGATCAAGTGCTTGCAGTCTAGGAATGAGTGGGGATATGGGGGTGTATTCTATCTCCTTCATGCATTAATATGATTATTCATTCAAGTATTTCTAGGATTCATTCATCTTTAGTCTCATGTATCCATTATAATACATTTCATTAATCATTCATTCATAGGATACCCATTAACAAGAAGTAAGCATTAAATAAACATCACATATAACAAATGTTTTATTGTGGTTCACCCCCTTCTGGGCTACGTCCACAGAGATTTGGCTTCTATGCTCTTTTATTTAGTCTGCTGCAAAATATGGTGTTGTACGCATTACATATTCCATCATATAATCATAATGAGGTCAAGGAACCTCTATGAGGTGGACTAGATCACACCAGGATCCTCAACCTGTGATCTTACCCTCAAAATCTACCTTACTCGACTCTTCTACAACTCAAAAAAAAATTCACTTATCAACAAATTTTTTCTATTTACTTGACCGAACAGAAAAAAAAAACAGAACCCTAACCTAGACCTCCTAGTTTATTATTTATACTATTTTACAAGCTTATGGTCATTACAACCTTTGTCAAAAACCCTAACCCTAACATGGTTAGTGTTGGGCTCTAGTTTTGTCATATTTTCCACCATACAAATACACTCATAATTACACCTTCTCCCCTCATTTCGTCAATAATATATCTCTAATTACACCATAAACCTCCATTATCTTTTGTTATTCATCCTAGGTGGTTAATACATAATTTTTCATATTTTTAGTGATTAAAAGGATGATTATACAATAGTTTTGTCGATGATGGTTTAATATTATGTTTCTATCTCCAAACAATATGTTCCCACACTGAAAGTCATTCGGTACCCGCACTAGAGGTCATCCGATACTCACACTCCAAGTCATCTAGTACAAGAAGATTCTACAGTGAATCGATACCTGCACAGTCATTCGGTACTCACACTCCAAGTCATTCGGTACCAGAAGGTTCTACAGCTAACTGATACATGCACAGTAATCTGGTACCCACACTCCATGTCATCTATAAGTCATCTCATTTGGTACCAATTCGGTGCTCATCCAGTACCAATTATGTGTTCATTCGGTACCAGCATCAACAACCGTTCAGTACCAGATATAGTTCAAAATTTTGGAAAGATTCTAGAGGAAAATCGGGGACATGGGTTTTTTTCTAGAGCGACGTCTACATGTGGAAAAGTGAGTAAAAATTCACCCATCTTACATGTGTGAACCTCCATCTCAGGGGAAATGATTCTGCAAAAATTAGCAAAAATCTCAAACTGTCAACTTGCATCTTGATTTCTGTGCATATGGCATCAGATCTAGAAATTCTAAGATAAGAGTTTTGTCTAAAATATGGAAAACTGATTAATTTGCGAGCCGGTTTTCAAAATTTGAATTGGTTTGGAAGATATGGGTGGATCCATAACTCAAATCTGCCAAAATTACAACAAAACCCATATTTTTGGGATTTCTACCTAAAAATGTAAAATTTGAAATCTGAGCATTGAGATTCGATCCCATCCACTCCTCAATGATTTTTCATCTATAAATAATCCTCATAGGGATATGAGAAAAGCCAATTATCATTATGGGACATTCATTGATAGTTAAGGTCAGAATGTTATTGTGAGGGTGATCTTCCCTTTTGTAATTTTTGAATTTGATGAAATGAAAGAGTTATTTTTCCTGTACATGTTTCCAAGCATTCGAGTGATCTGATTTCTTTCAAGCATCACTCACCACCAGGGAAGGGTCCCTTAGAGTGAGTAAGTGCTGCATATTTCATTTACTTAATAGTTAGATTTTATTTCATTTACATTTTTAAATTTTTGTTCATGTGTAATTTGATTTTTTATATAGATCTTGTTTGATTGTAATTTCAATTTCATTTTATGAATTCATGTTTAACAAACACTCAGATTTCAGTGTGTGTGTTATTGTTTTAGCTATAACCACTGATTGCATTGTTAAATTTGGATTGATCTTCATTGATTTGATTCAAAAAAGAGAATAAAAAACACATTCAATTCCTAGTCATTAATTAAAGATCTCTGGTACGAAGTGATTCCATGAAACAGAGTATGCAATTTTTATAGTTAGTAAATGCAAAGATAAACCATAAGTTTCTCATGTGATGATTTGATTATTCTCATTACACTTCAGCACATTAAGATCACAGGCTTGATTTCATTACTTTGAGGATTTTAAGTAAGTTGTTAGAACTCTGGTTTCATAAAAAAAACATAGATCTCTCAATAAATTTCTATCTTAGGCATTCTGAAATACAAAATCAAGAAATAACCCTGATAAATATGAATTGAATTGGAATGATTATAGATTAGCCTGCAACACGAATTCTAGAACTAGATCTAATTTTTAATTTGCAAACTGGTTCTGCATTAAATAAGAGGCAAAATAACCAAGTTTGAGAAATGAGAAGCATTCAAGCATACTTATAAACATAGAAGTATTTATTGCCATTGAATGAATTGATTATCATTTATATACACTGGAAAAAATCAAAATTCTAAGAAGGAAACTTGATGGATTAGAGTTGACAGTTAGTTTCACTAAGTTTTTAGAGTGATTGGGTATTATGATAAGTCATTATTTCAAGGGTGTGATTGAGGAGTTAGTACTTTGTTTTACATATTATTTGATTGAGTACTCAGTTTGTATGAGTGGTTTGTTTTACAAGTTTAATTACTAGCTTTCAGATATCAAGTCGAGTTGATAAAGCTTAGTAATTTATTTTATTTTAGTTTGAAAGTCAAGTTGAGGGTACTCTGTTTACAACATATTTGGTTTCATTATAGATTTTGGGTACCAGTTTGCATTATAATTTCTTTTATAAATTTCAGAAATTTAGTTGAATAAGTGAATCTTAGGTGTTGATTGAGTTTGATGATTTTGAGTTTCCTGCACTCAGTTTTTATTTTCTGTACCTTTGGATTTCCTGTACTTTAATTTTTTCATAGCTTCAATCACCAATGGACATATTAGAGCTCTAACTCGTGAGATATGGCCTTCCCACATTAGAATTCTTACCAAGGTGTTAGTTTATTTCTTGTCATTTGAATTCATTTTTGTTTTCTTGTTTTTTCTATTGCATTTAAGTGTGGATCCACTATAGGAAATAACCATTGAAGGACATAAAACTTAAGTAATCTACTCATGATTATTCACACGATCATCACCCCAAGTGCATGAAATACTGTGATGTAAGCCTTTATAGCACTAAGTTATCCCTATGTCCCAGTGACGAATCCTTAGTATTAATTTCTTGCAGTGTGGGTTTGAAGATTGTTTTTCCTACTTTATATTAGGCTAGACTAGCCTTTGATCTTGCGTTTCATGTTCCTGCACCTCGAATCTTATGAGCCTTGCTTGATAATTAAATGTGGGAATTAATAGTGCATATATTTATCCCAAGATTTTGGCACCATTGTCGGGGAGGTGCTAAAGGGATTAGATCATAGGTAGGTTTCTTTTGTTTCTCGAAATCCTTGATTGTTCCTTTCATGCAAGTGTGTTTCTTTTCATGCAAGTGTGTTTATTTTCATGCAAGTGTGGTGTTTTTTTAAGGATGAACTAAGGGCAGAGAGAAGACGATAAGACATGAGGGAAGATCCCACACATCCACTTTAGTGGGGTTGTTCCAAGGTTAGGTTTTACTCTTCCTTTTAGTAGTTAGAATTTTTGTTTTATTAGCATTAGCCATTTTTAATATATATGAGAAGAGAAGCTAAATTGTGTGAACAGATAACTTGGTGATAGCAGGGTGCTAGTAGCATGGTGGCGCTTCGATTATATAATTGGTTTTCTTACATTTTCTTTTAGTTTTCTTATTTTTATTTCTTTAGGATTTTTAAAAGATTTTGGGCATTGTAACCCCCCCTCTACACTAATCCATTTGTGAAACATGACCCATCAACCAATAACAAGAATTCAAATATGATCAAGAGTTTAACAGAACTCTCTCAAATCCTAGCAGCAGCTAGTATCTCATTCTCATCCTCTTAGGAAGAACAAATCTTGATAGCAATCAAGAACTTAAATGTTGCTCCAAATCCACAAGAAGATCTAGAAGTCTCCTTTGATTCCCTTTTCCAATCTATCAAGGAGACCAAAAAATCATGGAACACTTTCGATGGAGAGCCACCATTAGAACCTGAGATTGAAGAGTTTTTAATATGCATTTTTGAAGATCCTCCATGCACTGACGGGTCTCATTATTCGAAATAAGATGATCTACTTGGCATGATAGAGGGAGACATACATAGTGGTATAAATGAGGAAGTGAACCAAGAACATAATCACTATATCGAACATTGGTTCCAAATGACAACCAGATTGAACCACCACTCTTCTTCAACAACTATTCACATCATCATCAAAGAAGTTGGTTCTTCGTACTTTGGTATACATTAATTCTTATCTTTCAAACCCTATTATGAATATATTTCTACACCTGTTACGCACATGGTTACATTGGAAATATTTGTACACGTGAAATATGATTTCTTTTTCTTAGATAGGATAGAGTAAAAGTTGCATGTTAGTTAACCTAGTTCTAAATAAATGCAACATATTTTCATGTTTCTTTTCAAATAAATGAAATGAGATGAAGATAATATTGGTGATCTAACATCAAAAACCAAAATAGCTTAAGATATTTCTTCTTATTATTACATACATATTTCTGATTATTAATAATAACAGTTGCTCATAATCCCAATCTTTAAAATATTATTGGGATTTACAAAACCTTTAAGGTTTGCATAATGATGCCCATAGGTAACTTGTACATCCTAGCTTCATATCAGAACTTGTTATTCAATCATCCCTATTGTAACATCCTCGACCATCCATGTCAAGCCACTCTATGCCAGAGAAATCTTTCATTCTCTCTGTGGAACATACTGTAACACACCCAGTATCCAACTGAGCTATGCCACATAAAATTTTTGAACTGCATGCAATTAAAAATATATACACACAGAACTCTTGTGGAAGCATTATATATAAAATGTAAACATACAAATACATCTATAAATACACAGATTCACATTGAAATAAAAGTAAACATATACTTGCATCATATACAGGAAATACCCATACAAATAAATAAAATTATAACCGCACATATGATAACCCATAAAAATAAGCACGTAAATAACAATGCAAGATGTAAATTTATCACACAATTGGCACTTATCTTGGTAAGAATATCACCAACTGCGTACAGACCTTCCACGAAACTCCCAACCTTAGAACACATTGTTCAACACTCTCAACAGTGAGTCACCTCTGAGATGGGACTAAACTCCACCTGGGTAAAGGGATTCCTAACCAGGCTAAAGGCTCATAGACAACATGAAAGGTTTCATCTCAGGTGCCAACTCAAACTAACAACCTACAGTCCCTCATTCCCCACATGCCTATCCCACCCACGAAGTGTGCCCATTCTCTGCTCAACAGTCCTTCGGCTGCCCCACTTCCTTTCCGGGCTTCAGCAACAGGCCGAACAGGAAGTCTCAAAGCACTGTAGCTGCAATTTATCACCTTCATGAAATCAATTCCCAACAATTATCTCACCCAGAGAATTGCTCATGGGCCTGACAATCCGTCTCTTCAATATCCCATAGTACTGACAACCCGCTTCTTCAATCCAGCTCCCAAGCTAACCAGATACACCAACACAAAATGGCTATGGATACAAGTTTAGGTACAGTCAAAAAGATACGAAAGGTAGTTCAATGGGTGTGTGCATGTTCATGGATGATTGACTGGATGACTGAATGATCCAAGGAATGATGGGAATAATGATGGAAAATATAGGAAAATGAACTAAGTCCCAACAATATGTATGCATGTCCCCAACTTGACACTTTTCATGTTGGGAGCTACTTTGGCCCCACTTGTCCCCAAATTTAGAACTTAGGATAAAATAATTATCCATGATTTACGATTTAAGAAATATTAATATAATATTCATTTTTGTCTTAAGCTCCCTAGCTTACCCATTTTCCTTAACTTTTAGGCCCCTCCCTTTCCTTAACCAATGAAGTTTAGTCCCCCATCTCTTTTATCATGGTTGGTCTACGCATAGCGATGTATTTTATATTAATTATGAGACATATACAAAAATAGGCACACTAGCCTTTAACATCTAGGCTCTCTGGCCTAGTCAAAACATAAGCATCCTAGATTATAATAATTGGTTCACTAGCCTATAAAATGTAGCATATACACAAAAGGCTACCTAGCCTCAAAATCATGTGCACTTATGTTGTTGCACGTGGTATCCTAGAATGTGCAAACTTCCTCATTTTACTGCGCAATACATGTGCGCACTATGCCATGAAATGTGCATACAAAATGATATAAAAAAACTCACCAGCTTAAGTACATTTTCATTTACATTACAGTTTGGTTTGGCCTAGGGACATTATAATCCCCTCCCCTTATTTATGCACTGTCCTCAGTGCATCATGTACCCATATACAACAAAATTTAAAAAATCCTCAAAAAGATGTGGGTATTCTGCCCGCATTGCATCCTCATGCTCCGAAGTAGCGTCCTCAGGACTGCACAAGGTGCATTGGACCTTTACAAGCCCTATGGCTCAATTCCATAGCTATTTTATTTTCCAGTCCAAAATGCGTACTGGATGCACTTGAAAAGAGACTTCTTGCTCCACCTAAATCACTTTCCAATCAATAACATGATTAGCATCAGGTATATATTTCTTGAGTAATGATACATGGAATACATTATGAACAGACATTGATGCAGTCAATGCAATCATATAAGATAATGGACAAATCCTATCTAGGATTTCAAACAGCCCACAATAGCAAGCTGCCAACTTTGAACAATTTCCCAACTTCAGGGAACTTCTATTGGATTTCACTTTCAAGAATACATGATCACCCACTTTGAATTCCCTGTGAGTTCTGCCTTTATCAACATAAATTTTCTGCCTGTCTTGGGCAGCCTTTAAATTTTGTTTTATTTTTATCATTTGCTCCTCCATTTCCCTAAGAAAATCTGGCCCAACCATTTCTTTGTCTGCTGGGTTATCCCAGCTTACTGGTGTGTTTCACTTTCTGCCATAAAGTGCCTCAAATGGGCTCATCTTTAGAGATTATTGGTACCCATTATTATAAGCAAAATCTACCAAGTGTAGGTAGTCTTCCCATTTTGATGGTTCATCCATCACATACATCCTCAAGATGTCTTCAATCACTTGATTCACCCTCTCTATTTTCTCATCAGATTCTGGATGATAAGATTTACTAAAATTCAAGTTTGTTCCAAATCCATTAAATAATCCCTTCCAAAATTTTGAGGTAAATTTTGGATCTCTATCAGACAGAATTATCTTGGGTATGCCATGTAATCTAGAAATTTCCTTCATATAAACATCAGCGATGTTGACTTCCTTTTGAGTGAGCTTAATTGGAACAAAATGGGCAGCTTTAGTAAGCTTATCCAGCACTACCATGATAGAATCATGTTGCTTGTTTTTTCTGAGAAGTTTGGTGATGAAATCCATTGTTGCAACTTCCCATTTCCACTCAGGAATGGGCAATGGTTGTAGCAAACCAGTTGGGTGTCTATGCTCAGCCTTTACTTTTTTACATTCCAAACATCTGGCAATACAATCAACAACCTCTTTCTTCATGCCTGGCCAATAATATTGGCTCTTGACAGCTACAATAGTTTTATGATATCCTAGGTGCCCAGCATAAGGTACATTATGTATTTCTCTCAATAACAGATTTTTCAATTCATGATAATTTGGTACATAAATTTTTCCCATGTACATGACAATTCCATTATTATCTAGCTTATATTCCTCAATTTTCTGCTGCAAAATATCTTGCTATAATTTTTCCACTAATTCCTTGTATTGCAAATCTGATTTGGCAGCCTCTGCAATTATGTCTTTCAAATCTGATTGGTACATGCTAATGGTCGTAGCATGCATTTCATGCACTCTTCTAATGAGTGCATCGGTCACTTTGTTCTCTTTCCCCTTCATATGCTTTATATCAAAGTCATATTCACTCAAAAAATCTAACCATCTACTTTTCCTAGCATTTAGAGTTAGTTGATCAAATAAATAGTTCAGACCATTATGGTCTGTTCTCAGCTCAAACATTTTTCCCATGAGGTAGTGTCTCGATTTCCTCAAGGCATGCACTATGGCTGACAACTCCAAATCATGAATGGAATAGTGTCTTTCATGCTCCTTTAACTTCCTTGACTCATAACATATAACAAATCCATTTTGACTGAGGACTCCACCAAGTCCCTCTTTACATACATTTGTGCATACAATGAAGTCTTCATTTGGGTCTGCAATCCTTAGTATTGAATCACTTGTTAATAATTGTTTCAAGTCTTGGAAACTCTTTTCACAATCCAATGTCCACTGAAACTTCACACCATTTCTTTGTAAGGAAGGGATTGGGTGTGAAATCTTTGAGAATCCTTCAATAAATCTCATGTAGTAGCCTGCAAGACCCATGAATGATCTCACCTATGTCACATTCTTTGGTGTTGACCATTCTCTAATGGCTTCTATCTTCTCAGGATCCACTGCTATCCCATCCTTTGAAATGATATGCCCCAAACAATGAATTTGATTATGATAAAATGAGCACTTGCTCAACTTGGCATACAACTGATGCTCCCTTAATACTTGCAACACCATCCTCAAATGATGTTCATGCTCTTCCTCTAACTTAGAATATATAAGAATGTCATCCAAAAAGACAATGACAAACTTGTCTAATTATTCTCGAAAAACACCATTCATTAAGAACATGAAAACAACTGGTGCATTTGACAACCCAAATGGCACCACTGTGAACTCATAATGACCATACTTTGTCCTAAAGGCGGTCTTGATGATATCTTCCTCTTTAATCCTTACCTGATGGTATCTTGACCTGATATCTATCTCTGAAAAGATCTTTGCATCCTTCAATTGATCAAAAAGATCATCAATCGTTGGTAGAGGATACTTGTTCTTAACAACCACTTTATTCAACTATCTGAAATCAATGCACAATCTTAATGTTCCATCTTTCTTCTTCACAAACAAGACTGGGGCACCCCAAGGTGAAACACTTGGGCATATATACCCCTTCTTTAGAAGCTCTTCAAGTTGCATTTGCAACTCCTTCAACTTTGGTGTACTCATTTTGTAAGGAGTCTTTGAAACTGGAGCTACTCCAGGCATTAAATTTATAGAGAAATAAATATCTCTCTTTGGGGGTAGTCATGGCACCTCCCTAAACACATCTTCAAAATTTTTTAGGACTACATAATCTTCCAAATTTGGCACCTTATCTTTAGGTGTCTATTCCATATGTGATGCAAATATTTGACACCCTTTTCTGTAACATTTCTTCAGCTGTAATGCTGAAATTTCTTAGATGGTTACTGCCCTGGGAATTCCATGCACCTTCCATAGGGTCCCTTCCTCATCCAGGAAAGTAAATGCCTTGTTATGACAATCTAGGATGGCATGATGTTGGTCCAACCAATCCATCCCAATTAGACAGTCATAGAAACCTAAAGGCAAGATGTTCAAATCTTCCCTGGTGTTCAGTCCATTCATGTCCATAAGACATGACTTAACCATCTCACAAAATTTTCTTTTGTCTCCTGTAGCCAACTGCACCAGCCAATATTTCCCATGCTTTCTTCTTGGCAAATGCAAACTTTTCACCATCTTAGGATCTATATAACTATGACTAGATCCTGAATCAATTAAAATAGAAATGGTTTGGTTGTTGATCATACCTTCCACTTCAATCATATGTGACTGATACTCTGCTTGCTTGTTGTCCAAGGCTGCATAGATCCTTGGTACATTTCTGCCCATATCCTCCACTGTTTCATCTTGTTGTACATTATGAATAGTTCTTCATTTTTCACCTCTGTGAGGACAATCTCTGAACATATGATCCCCTTTACAACCCCAACATTAAATAGGTGGTTGCCTTGGTATTTGACCCCCTGTTTCAATCTCTCTAGGAGTTTGTTGTCCCTGTGGATTATTTCTGAAGAATGGTGGCTTAGATCCCTTCTTCCTCTGATCCATATTGAACTTCTCTTTGTCTTCCCAAGATTTTTGGAAAGTTGGCTTTTCTTTCTGCTGATCATATAGGCACTTAGCTCGCTTTATGGTTCCCTCCAATGTCTTGGGATCATCATACTATATTTTTTCACTGATGAAGGATGGAAATCCACTCAAATACCTTTGAATTTTAACCATCTCATCCTTGATGAAAGAGACATACTTCAACAGTTCTAAAATCTTCTTTCATATTCATCTATTGTCATACTCCCAAGCTTGAGTTCAAAGAACTCTTTCATTTTCTTGTCATAATATCTCTTAGTCAAGTATTTCTTATCAAAATACTTCTTGAATTCCCTCCAAGTAACACTTTTGTCTTTAATGTGTTGCACCTACAAAAGTTGATCCCACCATATGGATGTCTTTCCCTTGAGTTGGTAGATGGCAATTCTACCTTCTACATGAGAAGAATAATTATGCAATTGGAAATACTTTCTCATGCCCAACAGCCATGTTTCTTCATCCTCATCCTTCTTTTTCTCACCATCAAATGTAGGAGGTTTGATTTTGTGCATTTATCCTCGTAGTTCATCCACCTCAGAACTATTGTGCTTCCTGATAGGGGATGGAATTGAGTTGTTGTGTGCTCTCTTATTGGAATGTCTCGAGGAGTGGTGGTGATTTTTTCTAACACTTCTAGTTCTTCTTTTCTCATCAGGAGGCCTGTGACTTCTGGATTTGCTTGAGCCACTCTCCTTATCCAATTTATTTTATATTATGTTCAAGCTCTGCAACAACTTCATATTGAAGTCATCTTGTTGCTCCTTGGCTCTCATAAGCCTTTCATTATCATTTTTATGTCTTTGGACATCCTTTTGCAAATTTTTAATGGTCTCTGCCATATTCATGTTTTCATTCCTTTCATCTCCATGTCCATTGGAGTTTGTTCTTTCAATGCCCAAATGGACATCCATCCCTCTAATCTTTTCTTCCTGATTATAAGTTCCCTATGCCTCTTCCATTACTTTAGACTCTATGTTGATATTGAACTGATCTAGTTGTTGTTAACCTACAAAATGTGCAGCCAACAAAAAATTTTTAGGCCAATTGTTTCAACAATTTAATGAAATATGAACCATTATGGTTCAATAATAATATATATCAGAATTATTTCTTCTGATTTCCTGAAAAATTTAATTCCTTGATCAATTTTTTTGGTGGATATTTAGATTCCACTATCCAAGACCCTTCCAACGCCTTCTCCCATGCTCAATTCCAAGTCTTGAGAAGAAAGTTATGGCTACTTGAAATTTTCCCATTAATTTTTCTGTTCATTTTTCAACTTGGCGCAACTTTGCACTGTAAATATGCATTTTTGCACTTAATCCTTTGGAATTGTCATAGGAGCTCAATTGGGTTTCCTCATATACATCTTATGGACACTCTGTCAAAGTTTCACCTCTTTCTGGGTTCTGGAATGCTAGTTACAACCTACTGAAATTCCAGACCAAAATACCATATTGTAACTGGTATGCTACAGGTACCTTATTTTCCATATTAAACACTTTTAACTTGCCCAGAAATTTAATTGAGATCTTCAAATTTCTTCTATGGTTCAATATCTTTCCATTGACTGATCCTGTGCCTCAATTTGATTCCAGAGAAAAAAGTTATGGTTCTTTGAAGTTAGATGGGTCTTAAAATTTACCCTCCACTGTTTGTGTTGTAACTTTCTCAAAAATGTTCCATTTGACGAACAGTTTACACCATTAGAAATCTCTCTCCAAGCTCTTTTATTTGAGATATAAAGATAGAGTGTGTTTTGGTACACTTTATTCTCATGGTTTTTGAGTAGCTAGAAACGTTGTTAAGGCCCTCAAAAATGCGCTGCAAAAAGATGATGTTCAAATGATATAAAACGTCGCAAAAACTCGCTGATTTTCTGTTGTTGTTCACCCTCCAACGACTTCACGTGTAAAAATTTCAACCTATACACCCATATTTACCATGCACAGCAACATCACACAGTAAATTGTGCTTCGCACACCTATAACCATTGTGCATAACTTCTCTATTGCGCCAATAACTACGCACTACTTTTGTGTCGCACACCAATATTCACTGCGCACAGTTTTGGTTCTTGCACTATTACCTTTTGCACGCAGTTTTTGTATCGCACGTTGATATTTCATGAAAATTTTAATCTACACGCTACACCATGCCAGAGTTTAGTATGTCTCCACCGCGTACCAAAACTCTGCATGCACCACTAACTAAATTGCCACATGACAACATATACCCACATTGCGCGCTCACCAACAAAACTCTTCTGCTCTCTGCCAACACTGCGCACACCACATGCATCATTATTATGTGTGTGCACACTGCACAGTGATAAATTTATCGTGTGTTCCTATACACCAACATTTTTTCCATGTGACGCCGAAATTTAGCACGCACACCTGCACACTAACATTTTTTCGTGCGACACCGAAATTTAGTGCACACACCTGCACACTAACATTTTTCTGCACTGCACCAAAATTTAGCGCGCACACCAGCGTGCCAATATCTTTACGTGTAGTGCCGAATTTTACCTATCACAATCTTTTCTTTGTGCATCATACTTTTTTGGTGCGCCCACCTGTGCACATTCATTTTTATGCGCATCAATTCCTCGTGAATTCTGCTACAGAAATTGGGGCTTCTGGCTTAATTTTTTCCCCCATTTACCATCAACATTCTACAACCATGAAATTTTTTCAATTCCACCCTAATAACACTAGTTCAACCTATGCAACAACAAATCGTTGTAAGTTGACAATTCTGGAACGGATTTATCCAAAATCAATTCGTGAATTGAGAATTTTAACCACTAAACTCGCTCTATCTGTCATGGCTTCACTGTAACTTCAAATTCAACCCATTCTAGATATGATTTTTCTAGAATAGATATTAAATCGGGAATATCTCATCACTTGGCCAATTTTCTCCATTTTCTCATGAATTTAACAACAGAAATTGGGGCTTTTCCCCAATTCCTCCCAGTTGTTGTTACTTTTTACCATCGATGCTCTGCAAACTGAAATTTGTCCACTTCGAAATAAATCCTCTTTGACATTTCGCTTCAACTCAACTTTCTCGGCCCATCCAGGCTGAGTGTTGAAAACTGAAGATCTGATACCATATTGTAATGTCCCCATCCATCCATGTCAGGCCACGCTATGCCAAAGAACTCTTTAGTTCTCTCTGCGGAACATACTGTAACATACCTAGTATCCAACTGAGCTATGCCACATAAATTTTTCGAACTGCATGCAATTAAAAATATATACACAGAGAACTCTTGTGGAAGCATTATATATAAAATGTAAACATACAAATACATCTGTAAATACACGGATTCACATTGAAATAAAAGTAAACATATACATGTAGCATATACAGGAAATACCCATACAAATAAACACAGTTATAACCGCACATATGATAACCCATAAAAATAAGCACGTAAATAACAATGCATCATGTAAATTTATCACACAATTGGAACTTATCTTGGTAAGACTGTCACCAACTATGTGTAGAACTTCCACGAACCTCCCATCCTTAGACCACACTATTCATCACTCTCAATAGTGAGTCACCCCCGATATGGGACTAAACTCCACCCAGGTAAAGGGATTCCTAACCAGACTAAAGGCTCATAGACAACAGGAAAGGTTTCCTCTTAGGTTCCAACTCAAAGTAACAACCTACAGTCCCTCATTCCCCGCATGCCAATCCCACCCAGGAAGTGTGCCCCTTCTCTGCTCAACAGTCCTTCGGCTGCCCCACATCCTTTCCACGCTTTAGAAATAGGCTGGATAGGAAGTCTCAGAGAACTGTAGCTATAGTTTAGCACCTTCAGGAAATTAATTCCCAGAAATTATCTCACCCAGAGAATTTCTCACGGGCCTGACAACCCGTCTTTTTAATATCCCACGGGCTTGACAACTTGCTTCTTCAGTCCAGCTCCCAAGATAACCAAATACACCAACACAAAATGGCTATGAATACAAGTTTAGGTACATTCATGAAGATACGAAAGATAGCTCAATGGGTGTGTGCATGCTCATGGATGAATGAATGATACAAGGAATGATGGGGAGAATTATGGAAAAGATAGGAAAATGAGCTAAGTCCCAACAATATGTATGCATGTCCCCAACTTGACACTTTTCATGTTGGGAGCTACTTTTGCCCCACTAGTCCCCAACTAGGGATGATTTTAAGGATGTAAATTTATTTTAAAATGTAGAAACCTTGACGAATCTTAGTAATCCTTCATATGCCAACTATAAAATGTTTGGCGATATTTTTGTAAAAATATTCAAATTTCTAAGGATTTTGTATATTTTGTATAAAATTTTGGCGATTTTAAAGGTAAAATAATTTTATCCTATAGAATTTGAGAAAATAATTTTTAAAATAACGAATCTTTTTTTGGGAAAAACCATGGAAAATTAGCCCACAAGCGAAATTTAGCCCCTAAAATCATCCATGTCCCTAACTTTAGAACTTAGGATAAAATAATTATCCATACTTTATGATTTAAGAAATATTAATATAATATTTTTTTTTGGCTTAAGATCCCTAGCTTACCCTTTTTCCTTAATTTTTAGGCCCCTCCCTTTCCCTAACCAGTGGAGTTTAGTCCCCCATCTCTTTTATCGTGGTCAGTCTGCGCACAACAACATATTTTATATTAATTATGAGACATATACAAAAATAGGCACACTGGCCTTTAACATCTAGGCTCTCTGGCCTAATCAAAACATAAGCATCCTATCTTATAACAACTGGCTCACCAGCCTATAAAACGTAGCATATACACAAAATTCTACCTGGCCTCAAAATCGCACACACTTATGTTGTTGCGTGTGGTATCTTGGAATGTGAAAACTTCCTCTTTTGACTGTGCAATACATGCATGCACTATGCCATGAAATGTGCATACAAAATGATATCAAACATCTCACCATCTTAAGTACATTTTCATTTACATTACAATTGGGTTCGGCCTAGGGATATTACACCTATCAAATAATAGCAGGAGAGAGAATGAAACTTCTACTTGTGAGGGAACACAATATTATATGGAGAAGATGAACTTGGGGACTAGAGACACCTTTAGGTCATTCTCTCATGGCCTCATCCACCACACATTAAGTAAGTTTGACCATGATATGTCTTTCAACTAATCTCAATACATAAGTCTTTTTTTCATACGAACAATCTTTTATGGGCAATCTATAAAATTTCTTTCAACCCAATACCATCCCATCCTGTAAAAAGGTTTTCAAAGATGTTTCCCCATTCACCCATGTGAAAGAAATCTATAAATTTTATCTTAAGGGTAAATATTGGGACAAGAGCCTTTGATGTAAAATGGGTGTAAGAGGCTAACCCATTGGGATATTGAACAGGTCTGTTGGCAGCGGGTAGCGGACTGTGGTATAAATAGGAAAACCCATCAGGGTACTGAACAGGCTCGTTGGAAATGGGGCATTCTACATGGGAAGGATATTTCTTAGATGTCAAAATTACCCCTTCGGAGTACTGAACATGCTTGTTGGCAATAGGTTTTGATTTTGATGTCTTTCATTATTCCTAATCTATATTTTTCTATATTAACAATATACTTGTGTAAATCCTTAAGAAGAAGCATGCATGGTTGAACAAAAGGATAATGAACCTCATATAATTTCCATTTGAGAATGTTCGTAAGATGTTCTTAAGACTCTGTCATTCATACCTAGGATTTCATTGTCCTAGATATGGGACCCATAAGTGTAGGAGTGTAATAAACTCAAATACGAACTTTATCGATATCACTTGAATGACATAAATTCTATAAGAAATTAAACATGGATGATTGGTTTCCTATCAGTTTCTTATTTATTAAAAACCACTTATATCCTCATGTTTTTCTATTCAAGGATGAGATAGAAAATCCCCCATCATAATTAACATGGTTTCTTGAGCATACAACTGTTAATGATTGATGAAATCGTATGTAATAATTAATTTAGGAATTTACGTTATGCTTGTAATGTTTTAAAATTAATTTCAGTTCCAAATTTGTAAGCATGAATAAAGTTTAAGGTTTGGTTGTTTCTTTAAGCATGACATCAATGTATATTTCTTATCTCATAATAACAATATTGGTTTAGTTATTTTAGATTATTTTGTTCCGGTACTGTTGGTACAGAAACCAGTAGGTTCTTGTACCAACAGTACAAAAATTTAAACATTTTTCGAGGGTACTTTTTGTAGCATATTTTCGACATCTCTTAGCTCTAGCATACTTCATTTCCCTCCTTTAGTCAACATTCACTGGTTCCACATAGTCCTCTTTTATCTTGCAACAATTTTGTGTGCTAATAAGAGTTTTCATGAGGACATGTAAACCAACAGGTGTGGGTGAGAGAGAGAGACATAAGGAATCTTGACAGATCAACGTTCATCAATGCTCTCCTAGATCTCTCACAGCTCTTAGTATTGCTCGTATTAATCTTCAATTTCAGCCAACATGCACTCACATTCATCTTTCACTTCATCAACCTGCAGTGCACATTAAAGTGAAGGTAATTTGAGGTAAAACTAGTACAAATCTTTTTTATTTACTAAGAATTTGGAAAACATGATGCATAACAACTATTACCTACTCCACTATATGTTATTACCACTTAGAAAGTACCATCACAACCACTCAGTAAACCCTCTACTTTCATTCAACCAGTCATAATATACAATATACTCTAATGATAAGACCAAGTAATGAAAAGGAAATATGTGGTATACAAATACAAAGCAACATCTATAGTGTCTTCTCTTCGTACATCATAAAGCATTCTTAAGTCATATCAAAGAGGATGAATTCATTTTTTCCTATCCAAACAAAGAACCACAAAGTAAATATTGGTCTTAAAATTGATGCAATATACAGATTATAAAGAAGTCCAAGTTCATACGACCACCATCACCATCATTTTATAAACCATTCTCCACATGCACACCATTCACCATCACTTTGATACCCCATCCATGGTTTTGTCCTCCATTTTTATGATCATTTTGTTTCTTTGTTTGAAATTCAATCCGTGATAGTTTCCAAAGTGTCATTCCACAAGAACCAACTGTTATCAGACAAATCAGTAGGTGTGGACACTAACTGATCTCCCTAGATCCACCTAGATCTAGAACAAAACACACCAGAACATGATGCTTTCCTTAAGTTTTAGATATTGAATTTACTAACTAGAGAGGGATGGGTGGCATACCATTTAAACATCGCTTTCTCTTGCCATCGTCATCCTAGCTCTGTTCCAATTCTCATACAATGATGAACCTGCAAAAGAATGCAACCAAACAAAGTGATAACAATAGCATAAACTCAATATAAACCTATGTATGTGATCAAGGAATCATACAATAAAACACAACAAGATTTATAGGAAAGAATCATATTACTATATCATATTAAATGTGAAAGATAGATTACAACCATGGCCTTGATGTTGTAAAGTCCCTTCCAACTGTCCTTTGTTCCCCACACACTTCTTTCTCCAAGGATTCTGAGACCATGGATCTGATAGCTACTCACAATCTATCTTGACAAAGAAAATCTCAAAGCCACTCTACCCAAGCTAACAATCCCAAGCCAAAAACAACTTAGCCAAGCCAAAAAGCTCCCAAGCTCCAAAAGCTAACATTCTCCATGAGAGCTCCTCTCCTTTTATAAGTTGAAGAGGATAAGGTGAGGAGGTTAGGGTGATCCCACTAAAACATGAAAGCGAGTAAGATCCAAACCATTCGGATGCCACCTCACCATGGAAGTTTCTCCTTCTAAAAGATTCAAGAAAACGCTCATTTTTCCCACGTGTAAGCATTCTCACACCCTACCTATAGAGAAACCTACAAACCTCTCGCAACCCATCTATGGTGCAACCTGCGAACTTCCTTTTTTATAGGGTTTTTACAAAGGAAAATGTAACTTCTTTTCTCAAGAAAAGTTCTTCTCTCTTCTTTCTTTAGGAATTCAGGCCACTGACCCCTCTGAAGGAAACAGATAGGTTTACATCATTAACAGTCATAGGGATGATGAAAATAATGTGTAACACCAACACCTACACAAAATAAACAATGTCACATAAATCTATAAGTAGAATATCATATGTTCTTCACCTTATTTGCATGAGGAAATGCAAATACTTGGGTTTGGGGGTGTGTTGGGATCCAATTTTGTCATATTTTCTGCCATACAAATACACTCATAATTACACCTTATCCCCACATTTTGTCAATAATATATCGCTAATTAAACCATAAACCTCCATTGTCTCTTGTTCTTCATCATATGTGGTTAATACATAATTTTCCATATTTTTAGTGATTAAAAGGATGATTATACAATAGTTTTGTTGATGATGGTTTAATCCTATGTTTCTATGTTCAAACAATACGTTCCTACACTGAAATTCATTTGGTACCCGCACTGGAGGTCATCCGGTACTCACACTCCAATTCATCCGGTACCAAAAGATTGTACAGTCAACTGGTACCTGCACAGTCATCTGGTACCAGAAGGTTCTACAGTCAACCAGTACCTGCACAGTCATATGGTACCCACACTCCATGTCATATGGTACTCATCTCATCCGGTACCAATTCTTCTCTCATCCAGTACCAATGATGTGCTCGTCCAGTACTAGCATCAACAACCATTCGATACCAGATATAGTTCGAAATTTTGGAAAGCTTCTACAGAAAAATCAGGGACATGGGTTTTTTCCAGAGTGACATCTACATGTGAAAATGGGAGGCAAAATTCACCCAACTCACATGTGTAGACGTCCATCTCAAGTGGAATGATTCTACAAAAATTAGCAAAAATCTCAAACTTCCAACTTGCGCCTTGATTTTCGTGCATATGACATAAGATCTAGAAATTCAAAGATATGGATTTTTTCTAAAATATGGAAAATTGAGTAATTCGCGAGCCGTTTTTCAAAATTCGAATTGGTTTGGAAGATATGGGTGGATACCTAACTTGAATTTGCCCAAATTACAATAAAACCCATATTTTTGGGATTTCTGCCTAAAAATGTAAAATTTGAAATGTGAGCATTGAGATTCGGTCCCATCCACTCAATGATTTTTCATGTATAAATAAGCCTCATAGGGATATGAGAAAATTCAATTATCATTATGGGTCATTCATTAATAGTTAAGGTCATAATGCTATTGTGAGGGTGATCTTCCCTTCTGTAATTTATGAATTTGATGAAATGAACGAGTTATTGTTCCTGTGCATGGTTCCAAGCATTACAATGATCTGATTTCTTTCAAGCAACACTCACCACCTAGGAAGGGCCCCTCAGAGAGAGTAATTTCTTCCATATTTCATTTACTTAATAGTTAGATTTTATTTCATTTACATTTTAAATTTTTTGTTCATGTGTAATTTGATTTTTTATATAGGTCATGTTTGATTGTAATTTCAATTTCATTTTATGAATTCATGTTTAACAAAAACTAATATTTCAGTGTGTGCATTATTGTTTCAACTATAACCATTTATTGCATTGTTAAATTTTGATTGATCTTCATTGATTTGATTCAAAACAAAGAATATCAAACACATTCAATTCCTAGTTGTTAATTAAAGATCTCTAGTAGGAAGTGATTCCATGAAACATAGTATGAGATTTTCATAGTTAGTTAATGCAAAGATAAACCATAAGTTTCTCATGTGATGATTTGATTATTCTCATTACACTTCAACACATTGAGATCACAGGCTTTATTTCATTACTTTGATTATTTTAAGTAAGTTGTTAGAACTCTGATTTCATAAAAAAAACATAGATCTCTCAATAAATTTCTATCTCAAGCATTCTTAAATACAAAATCAAGAAATAACCCTGATAAATCTTAATCGAATTGGAATGATTATAGATTAGCCTACAACATGAATTCCATAACCAGATCTAATTTTTAATTTGCAAACTAGTTCTGCATTAAATAAGAGGCAAAATAATCGGGTTTGAGAAATGAGAAGCATTCAAGCATACTTATAAACATAGAAGTATTTATTGTCATTGAATGAATTGATTATCATTTATATACACTGGAAAAAATTAAAATTCTAAGAAGGAAACTTGATGGAATAGAGTTGACAATTAGTTTGACTAAGTTTTTAGAGTGATTGGGTATTATGACAAGTCATTATTTCAAGGGTGTGGTTGAAGATTTAGTACATTGTTTTACATATTATTTGATTGTGTACTCAGTTTGTATGAGTGGTTTGTCTTACGAGTTTAATTAGTAGCTTTCAGATTTCAAGTTGAGTTGATAAAGCTTAGTAATTTATTTTATTTTGGTTTGAAAGTCAAGTTGAGGGTACTCTGTTTACAATATATTTGGTTTCATTATAGATTTTAGGTACCAATTTACATTATAATTTCTTTTATAAATTTTAGAAATTTAGTTGATTAAGTGAATCTTAGGTGTTGATTGAGTTTGATGATTTTGAGTTTCCTGCACATACTTTTTATTTCTCATGCCTTTGGATTTCCTATACTTTAATTTTCACATATCTAAGGATTTTATATAATTTTTATAAAATTTAAGCGATTTTTAAGGTAAAATAATTTTATCCTATAGAATTTGGGCGAATCATTTTTAAATAGCCAATCTCATTTTTGGAAAAACCATGGAAAATTAGCCCATGAGAGAAATTTATCCCCTAAAATCATCCATGGCGCGCTTCTTTTCCTGCCAGTTTTTCTTCTCCAAAAATAGGTCTTTCCACAAAATAGGCTTAGGCCCAACATCCCCCTTGAAGTTTATGATGTTCTTTTGGGCCAGCCTTATTCATGGAAATGTTATGTTGTATATGATTCCAAGCCTCGTAGTGTTATTATCACTTTGGATAGGAAATTATATAGGATACCCAAGGTAGTCCCATTTACCACCATTTCCTTGATCTCTTCCAAGCAATGTAGGAAGGTCATCTCTCATACTGGAAAGTTTGTCTTCTTTGTGATTCATGCACAAAGTGAGTGAAAGGTTTCATTCACATCCATGGCCTCCCTGAAAAGTCTCTCCACATAGCAAAAGAAAGAGTATAAGGTTGTGGAAGAATACAAAGACATCTTCTCTTCACCCACTGGGGTACCTTTTCATTTTTAGGTCAAGCACTCAATCGATCTAATCGTCAATGCATCTCTACCCAATGGGACAGTCTATCACTGCTCTTTGTCAGAAAATGAGGAAATAAAGCACCGGATCCAAGATATGCTAAAAAATGGGCACATCCTCACAATATCATCACCTTGTTTAAGCCCAATCATGTTGGTGCATAAGAAATACGGGACCTGGAAACTTTTCATTGATTATTGGATCCTAAATAAAATCACAGTTAGGAACCAATGCCCAATTCCATGAATTGACGATCTCCTTGATTATCTCAAGGGGGGGAAATACTTCTGTAAAATTGATTTGAAGTCTGACTACCATCAGGTCCCACTAGAGAAGACCGATGTATGGAAGATTTACTTCAAGGCGAAAGAAGGTCTTTTTGAATGGTTGGTCATGCCCTTTGGCTTGAAAAACACCCCAACAACTTTCATGAGGATGATGGACGATGTCTTCTGGAATTTTACTAATTCTTTTTTGGTGGTGTATTTGGATGACATCCTCATATTCAACAAGAATTGGGTGGAACACTTACAACATATCCAATAGGTTTTGCATACTCTGTGGCAACACAAGCTATATGCAAATTTGAAAAATTTCTCCTTCAACATGCATAGGGTCTAGTGTCTATGCATATTGTTGATAAGCATGGGGTGCATCTCAATCCAGCCAAGATATAGGCCATCCATGACTGGCCAGCCCCAATAACACTCACTAAGCTTCAGAGCTTCATAGGCCTTGCCAATTTCTATTGCAGGTTCATGTTGTGATTCTCCCACATTGCTTGGGCCCTTAGCCAAGTGAATAGGGGTGTTGGAAAGGAAAAAATTATGTGGGGTCAGTCGCAACAGAAAGCGTTCGACGATTTGAAGTAGTGTGTGTGCTCAACCCAGGTGCTCTCATTACTCGACCTACAACAACCATTTGAGATTGAGATTGATTCTTTAGACTATGTTGTGGACACAATTCTCACTCAACATGGACATATCGTGGCCTATCATAGTGATACGCTATCAAATACTATTTGTAATTATCCCAATTACGAAAAATAAATGTACACCATTGTACAATATTGCAAAGAAATTACATTCTCTTGGAGGAGATAGTCATCCAAACTGATCATAATCCTATACAGTTCATGCAGACACAAGGAAAATTGCAGAATGACCACCATCAAAAGTGGTCCACATACTTGTATCAGTTCCATCTTAACATCAAGTATAAGATAGGGAGCAGCAACCACATCATTGAATGTCTTAGGTGACCTCTAGTTTCCACACTAACCATGTTGTTATAATCCTATGTACATGAGACCTGTGGATGGCCCCAACTCTATAAGAGAGATCCTAACTTCACCACTACATACCATATATTGTGCAAAAACACAGTTGTCACTATTTTTCATCTACATGATGGGTTGTTGTTCCATATGGTCCACCTCTGTGTTCCATCAAGTGACCAAGCAAAGATTATTTGGGAATCTCACTACATTTATATGGTAGGACACTTCAGCATTGAAAATATAGTTGTAGTGTTGCAACAACATTTCTATTGGTCGAAAATCTGACAGGATGTCAGCAGGTATATTTGGTCCTCCATGGCATGTGTCATTACTAAACCAACCATTAAGAAACAAGGGATGTACACCCCTCTTCCTACTCCTTAAAGGCCCTAGGAATCCATCTCGATGGACTACATGTCAGGCCTTCCTTCAACCAAGAAGGGAATGCATTTTTTTTCATGGTTGTTGATCAATTTTCCAAGATGGCGATTTTGGTCACCTGTAGGAAGAGCATCACAACAGAGGCCACTGCTAAGATCTTCTTCGAACGAGTGTGGGTAAATTTTTGGATACCTCAAACCATCATATCATATTGGTACAACTGGATCCTCAACACACTCTAGTTGAGCCTCTAGTCACGGTTGGACACCAAGCTCACCAAATCCACAACCTTCCACCCCCAAACGGATGGCCAAACCAAGGTCATCAACAAGATGATCATGCATATATTGCACATGTACAATTCCAAGCATCTTCATACATGGGATGAGAGTCTTCCCTATGTTCAATACAATTAATAGATCCATACATAGATCCATAAAATTCAACTGCACTTGTATAAAGAACATCGTACAGGACCCCATTAGAAGCTTCATCAACTCTACTATGGATATTACACCATCACTAAGGCTATGGTTGAAAATTATTTTGATCTCAACATTCCACCCTTCCTTGGCTTGCACCCCATGTTTAATGTGGACCTCCTTTTTCCATGCTTTCCACCCTTAGTGGACACCTAAGACATAGAAAAATAGTTGACACCGACATATCTCAACCCTAATTCCATGGAACATGCATCCATTGATCAGATCATGGACACATAGGTCAAGGGAACTCTCCAAAACAAACTTTAACTTTATCGGGTTGTCAAAGTGGGTCAAATACTACACCAAGGCAAGTGGAAAGGTTTAGCACATGTTGTAATCTTCCTTTATATGATAATATGAGATAAAGGAGTCCATATTCCTTTATCTCATATTCTTTAATTTTCTATTGTACATTTTCTTGTTGTAAGATTTCTTTTACCTGTAGGTAATGCTGGTCTATAACAACATCATCCAAAATTCTTCACTTTAAATATGACCGATGCATACTAATGGTTGTAGTATGCATGAGATGTAATGTTTTGTTGAGTGCATCAACAACTTATTTTTTTCCCCTTAATATGTTTTATGTCAAAGTCATACTCGCTTAAATATTCCATCCATCTTGTTTGTTTGGCATTCAAAGTTAGCTATTCAAAAAGATATTTCAGACCACTATGGTCTTTCCTTAATTCAAATTTACTTCCCATGAGATAATGTCTCCACATTTTCAATGCAAGAATTATGGAAGCAAACTCAATAAGTTGCCAAAACATTGTTTTGATCCAGATAGACAAGGTGGATGGAAATCGAGATCCTCCTATATCACATAGGATCCAAGCTTTAGGGAACTATTTTTGTGGTTTTACTTTAAGACATTTCACATTCTCCCAGAATTTGAATTCTTTATGTGTTATGTTTCTATCTGCGTAACTTTTTTTTCTATCTTGGGACATCTTCAAGTTTTTTTTTATCTTTTTGACTTCTTTCTCCATGTCTTTCAACATTTCAAGTTTGGTTCTATTTATTGGGTTGTCTCAACTTACAAGTGTATTACACTTTCTTCCATATAGTGCCTCAAAAGGACTCATTTTTAAATATGCTTGGTAAACATTATTATAGGAAAACTCTACCAAATGTAGGTAATCCTCCAATTTATTTGGTTTATTCATGACATACGTGTGAAGCATGTCTTTCTATATTTGATTTCTCCTTTCTATATATATGTCTATATGTGGATGATAGGAAATATTGGAATTTAATTATGTACCCAATCCTTCAAGAAATATTTTCCAAAATCTTGATGTAAACTTTGAGTCTTTGTCAGATATGATTGTGGTAGGTATTCCATGCGATCTAAATATTTCATTCATAAAAATTTCTGCAACATTGACTTCTTTGAATGTGGAATTTATAGGGATAAAATGAGTATCTGTGCTCAATTTGTCAACTAAAACCATGAGGTATCATGTTTTCTTACTGTCTTCAACAATCCCATGGTAAATTCCATGGTGATTACTTCCCATTTCCGTTTAGGAATGGATAAAGGTTGCAACAAACCTTCTAGATGTTTATGTTCTTCTTTAAGTTATTGACATTCTAAACATATTGCAATATAATAAGCATTTTTCTTTTTCATTCCAAGACAAAAGTGTTGTTTCCTTATTGCAGTAATCAATTTATGATAACCTATAAGTCCTTGGTAAGGTTTCTTGTGCATATCATCCAAGATAATTTTCTTTAACTCCACTGAATCGAGAATGTACAATCTATCCTTATATATCATCAATCCTTCTTTAGTTATTTGATAGACATAAAAATTTTGTTCTAGCGGCTCTTGATGTAAACCTTTCATTATTTGTAGGAAATTTTCATCCTTATACAAATCTTCTTTTGTCGTAGATTTCATATCCAATTCACAAGTACATATAGTTTCTAAGTGTATAACTTGCATACTTCTACTGAGTGCATCTGCTACCTTGTTCTCTTTTCCATTTATGTGTTTGATTTCAAAATCATACTCACTAATAAATACTAACCATATAGCTTGTCTATCATTCAAGTGAGGTTGATTGAATAGATGTCTTAATCCACTATCGTCCATCATAAAAAACAAATGTATACCCATCAAGTAGTTTCACCACGTATTTAAAGCATGTATTATGGTTGCAAGTTCCAGTTCATGGCTAACATAATTCCTTTCATGCTCCCTCAATTTCCTAGATTCATAACTTATCACATGATTATATTGCATAAGAAATCCACCCTGTCCTTCCTTGCATGCATATGTACACACTATGAAGTATTTATTTGGGTCAACAATCTTTAGAACTGGTGCATTGGTTAGAAGATGCTTCAACCTTTGAAATATTTCTTCACATTTAGTATACCATACAAACTTTACTCCTTTCTTCTGCAAAAAGGTTATGGGATGGCCAATTTTTGAAAATAACTATATGAATATTTTGTAGTATCCTATGAGTCCCATAAAGGACCTTACATTTGTCACATTATTTAGAGTGGGAAAGTTCATAATGGCCTTGATATTTTCTAGGTCAATTGAAATTCCCTGATATGATATAATGTGTCCCAAATATTGTATCCATATTTGATAGAAATCATATTTACTGAGTTTGGCATACAATTGATGTTATGCTAGTTTCCGCAAAACTAATTTGAGACGTTCCTCGTGTTATTATTTAGATTTATAGTAGATAACAATTTCATCGATAAATACCAATATGAATTTATCCAGATATTTACTAAAAATGCTATGCATAAGACACATGAAGGTGGTTAGTGCATTGGTAATTCCAAATGATACCACAATGAACTGATAATTTCCATATGTTGTTTTGAAGGTCATCTTATGAATATCCTCATATTTGAACTTGACTTGATGATATCTTTATCTCAATTCAATCTTCAAAAATACTTTTTCTCCTCTTACCTGATTAGATAGATCATCAATTCAGGGTAATGGGTACTTTTTTTTCACTGCCACTTTGTTCAACTATCTATAATCAATGTGTTGTTTCTGAGATTAAACTTAAGGCTCAAAGATTAATGTCAGGCATCATGAATGTTTAAAGAAAATGTTTTAACAAAGTGATTTTTCTACGTTTTGTTATATAAGAAATGATCCCTAAATGAAATTAATAATAGGACATTACAAAGGTCATAGTTTGTTGTCTGAGTCACACTTATAATATCAAATGGTGTGGGAGAAACTTACAAAACCATTAAACAAATCTAGGCATCAATGGCAGATGAGTCTCACCTTGTTTGTAGTAGAAGGAATTAAAGAGTGAACCCTTGAATAGGATATGAGATGCAATAATTCAAATATCTTGAAGGTCTTGTTTAAAAACACAGAGGAAAACTTGTTTACTTAATGAATTGTTGATATAATGTGATTACAGAATTTGTGATACTAAATTGCAATCAATCAATTCTAAAGGAATTACATAAACGAATTTAGAGATATGGAAATACAGAGGAAACACAACTCAAACTGAACAAAAAAAAGAATATTTGTCTGCACTTGTATTAATACTAAAAAAGGAGAATTTTCTATATTACATCCGGCAAGAAGTAGCCTTGAATGAATCTTGAATCTATGTATTTATACAAAAACTGTCACATCTCAAAACGGTTGGACTTATTTAAATGAAAATAACATATATTTGAAAAATATAACAGTATGTAAAAATTTGATGAGTTATGATGGCGTTCTCCTCTGTCTCTTCATCTGCTGGGAAAAAATGACTCTTTTCTTTAATATTTTAGGTTGAACACAACTGTCGTCTATCTTACTTAATAATTTGGCATACTATCCTGGTCGTTTTTATATATTCCCATATGTCCCTCAAGATATGTTCGACAATGTAATGAGGCACAGTCGGGATCAGTGAGAGATGATAATTAGATGAGTAGCATTGCATGGCTCATCAAGGAATGCATAACGGGCATAAGAAAAGTAATTGTTCGTGGGAAGGATGATGATGGAATAGGTTTATGATGATGAATTATGGATAGGTGAATATTTAGAATGTGAATGAATGCAATAAGTGGTTGTAGGAAGGTGAAAGATAGGGAGGGTAAAAATAAAGGACATTGTGCATGTTTCTTTATTTTCTTCCAGATACTCTTGCTTTCCCATGTTCGATACATTGGTTGCATCTGTTCAATAATTCCACTACAAACTTTGAAGGCTCAATCGATTCATTTAACTCAAAAGTAAATAATCTCCTCTTTACCTAAGGTAGTTTTCCCCAGATTCTTTTTGTTTCCTAAGTTGTCACTTGAAGCTATGATATTGGACTTACTAACCACTTATTGATATTAAGAATATCAATTTGAGTCATTTCCTGAATGGATGTCATATTTTATTCCTCGCTCTTCGTGGAATTATGTTGATTTATTTTAATATTGATTTTCCCCAGGGCCTCCATGATATTATTTCCATCAAAATCAATTAATCTCTTGTCTAATGAAAACAATGCTTCTTGGAAAGCGTCTTTTACTTCCTGGGAAAATATTTTTCTCTCTTCCAAATTTGTTTCTGTTACAAGGGAAAAACTCTCTAACCACAACAGAGAGGTATGACTGCAAAAATCAACTCAATTCCAACATGTGTTATGTAAACTAATGTGCAACATGAGGAAGAAGCCTACCTCCATCCAATCATTTGATGTCGTTTCACCATTGAGCACTTTGACCCAAATCTTTACACCTGGAAGAAGTTCTCAACAAACAAGCAATGCAAGTATATAGTAACAATATATAAAATGAGTTAGCACATCAAATAGCACAATCCATTAATAAACATTACAAACATGCCCATGGATAATAATCATATATTTGGAAGATATTGATAGGATGTGAAAGGAGTATTTCTATTAATAATTGATCAACAGAAGTATCAACATTACATACTTCAGTGTCGGCACGGTTCGAAACCAAGAAACCAAGTTCCTTCCAACTGGGTCTCCACCACTTCAATCCTCCACCAGAGGCAAGCTCATAGAAAAGAGGTAATGAAGTCCTCTCGACAATAAGGAAAGAGCTTGGGGGTTGAACACTATGTTTAGACTTGAGGGACAAAGGGATGCAGACTCAATATGAAGTAATTTCTCCATAGTAACTTTTCTCTCAAAGTTGAATGCTTTCTCCTCTTTTTTTCCATAGCTTGAAATTGTTCTCTTATAGCCTCCAGAATGCAACTGAAGGGTCGAGTCAGAACTTTTCCAGTATATGGAATGCCAAAGATCAGAGATCATTTGTCGTGATATGGAAACCCGTCCTCATTTTGTATTTTCTGGCACAAATCTCGATATACGTGAGCTGTAGTGGAGCAACAAGCGTATATGCATCTTGCAAAGCAGTTAGGAAGCGTATATGTGGAAAAATATATAATTTTGGCTCTATATTTATCAAAAAGGGGGTTGATAAGTCTGCATAGGGAAATGGAAAAAGACCCTCTGTGCAAGATAGCAATGGTGAGGAAAATCTTGCTATAACAGATTCCCCCTAATGTGTGAGATCAGAGGAGTATCTACGATGGCCAAAATACATTATAAATAACCCAGAAGTGGAGTGGTAGAGAACCAGATGGACGAAATCAATTTCTCATTACATTATGTACTAACTTTGCATACATGGCTGCCAAAAATACAATGCAGAGCCATGTGGAAAATATACCAACAAGTGTTCATGGCCATGAGTAGGAAAATATAAATGCGGTTACATGCCAATAGTTGTCATAGTCACGAACAAGGCCCAGTGAATCCAGTCTCAAAATCAATCTGAAGATATATGTATACCATGGAGTACAATCTAATCTCCCATGATCATTGAAGTCGAATAGGTACTAGTCTGATGAAATGGAAGAAACAACTCAGGAAAGATGTGTCTATATAGTGATGTCTTCAAGTCTTCAATACAATCCACCAATAGTGCAAGTCTACATCATGTGAATAAATTAGTTGAGGTCGAACATGATGAGACATTGTTTGATTACCAATCATTGAGGTATATCGTTAACAAATGCGAGACAACCTACCAATGATGAAAGTAGCTATCAAGGCACCGAGTACATCTCTACAAATGTGAATAAAGGAGATGTTGTCGAACATTTGAGAGATACATTGATCAGGAGACATTGATGTATTCCCATCTGTCAATGGCGAGAGAGCCTGCCACTAATGAATGCAAACCTCAAGGTACTCATAAAACTCTAAGTCTCGTATCCAGAATACATGAGCTGAATTTGATGGAAAGAGACCCGTTGAAAGGAGAACATTAAGGCATCTCTCATCAGTCAGCACAAGGAACAAAGCAGGATCTTCATGATTTGGTGGAGATCGGACGAAGAACATGTTCATGAACCAATGACCCTGTGCGTCTTTTGCATGTGCCAAATGCAAGTGGTACATGAAAAGGACTCTCTGAATAACAGTCAGTGATGAAAACAGCTGACAAAAGTGAGGAAACCACCAATAAGGCTAATGTCATCTGAGACACCGCACGAACCCCAAAGTTTGAATAGATGTCTTGCCGTCAAAGACAATGGAAACCACCCAGTCAGCAACTCATGATTAAATGTCGATTGTTGGGTTTAAGGTGACCTACCAATGATGAAAGTAGGGCCAGGGTGCATCATAAGACCAAAGTATCATGATATTTTCAGACAAATTGAGGGTATGGCTGACATGCGAAGTCAATATTTCTGAGGAGTGGCTGAAACAGGTTGTTAGACTTCCTTTGAACAAGAGCATGAAACATGTGGTGGACTTTGGCATCATAGAAATAATGATTTGACAATTAGATGTAGGAGGCATCCATAATGTTCTCTATAATGGCTGGAATATTAATCAGTCGGTAGAGAAATTTTTGTAACGATATCAACTTCCTAAGGCCATGCTAAACCCAAAATTATGATGATGCAAGGACTCAATAACTTTGTGCTCTGTTCAAAGGCGACACGACTGCTACCAATTAAAATATAGTACTCCCTTCCCGCCCGTCTTTTTTTGTTTTTTCATAACAAGTGAATGCTATGATACATAGGAGGGAACGAGTGTCGCAAGTAAGAAAAACTAGTTCCAACAGTGGAATGTACCTATGCTCAATGCAAGGAAATGCATGCGAGAGATGGACACTCAGGTGATGTTCCCTCCAGGGTATAGGGTGTCAAATTGTGAAGTATATAGACAAGGATCTACTTGATTGAGGATGCAAATTGCTTGGGCCATGGTTTATAACGCAAATCGAGAACCAGCTAAAGGCTCAATAATGCAAGCAAGGGCATGAGATGCAATAACAATTTAATGCCAAAAAATGTCCTTTTTTATATATTTTAGTCTACTTGGTGTGAAAAAGGGGTAAACTTGTGCCAAATAGACGTCTTTTCAAATCCAATTTATGAGTGTGAAGAAGACAAGTTCACTCGACGATCTTTTCCATTTTTTATAGTGAGTTGGAAAAGATATTAAATAAGACTCATGATCTTTCAAATCCAATTTTAACGAGTGTAAAAGGGAAAAATCACTCGACGATCTTTTCAGTTTTTAATAACGAGTCGAGAAATAGCTTAACTAAGACTTGTTAGGAATATTCTAGGTGGAAATCCACAGGGGAGGCCAAGGCTCCCATGCAGACCTTCTTTGGAATATTGGTATCTTACGAAGAACCGACACAAGCTTGGGAAGACCCAAAGGTCTCCAAGTCGAGGAGGGAGAAGTCCTAATGGAGGTTATCATCTCTGTGATATATAGGATAATGTATCTTCCTGGAAAATACATATGCGAAGGCATTGGATATCCCACAAGACCATCCCAATCAAAGGGAACCTCATCAATACTTTGAGGGATAGAACTCGGGAACAGTAAAACTCTCTCTTGTTCAGAATGTGAAGTAATAGAACTGCCAAGGACATGGCATAGAAGGTATATAACTAGAACCAGAAGAGCAGGATTGACCAAAAATTGCATTGGCATGACCGCTTCCTTAGACTTATCACTCTCCAAGAGAAGAGTGGGGTCGATCAAATATTGCATTGATACGACCACTTCCTCAACCGTTGGTTGAATAGGATGCAAGACAACAAGGTCAAGAGGTGTATCACCCCAAAAAAAAAAATAGTGTTGTCGGTCGAAGATTGCATCGACATGACCATTGGTTGAACAAGATGCAAGACAACAAGGTCAAGAGATGCATCACTCTCGGACATAGGAGAGGTGTCAGTCAAAGATTGCATCAACACGACCATAGGTTGAATGGGATGTGAGACAACAAGGTCAAAGGACGCATCAACCTCTAAAGTAAAAGAGGTGTCAGTCGAAGATTGCATCGACATGATTGTTGTATCAACCAAAGAAGGAATGGAGCATTGTGAAACCATAGATGCCTCAGAACCTGAAGGGCCCTTAGGTGAGCCCCACGCTTCTAGTATCTCAGCAGTAATAGGACACAAACGAGTAAGGTGACTTCCTTCGCAAGTCCTGCAAAGGAATCTAAGCTTACGTCTGAGACGTCTAGGCTTCTCAATCATATGAATGCCCCCAGCATGACTTGCAGTGGATGGTGACATGCTCCCAGCATGACTTGCAGAGGCTAGTAGAAAATCTCCAAGATGACTAGCAGAGGTTGGTGATGAATCCCCAACATGACTAGCAGAGGTTGGTGATGAATCCCCAACATGACTAGCAAAGGTTGGAGATGGATTTGCAGTGTGACTAGAAGTGACTAGAAATGTGCCTCTAGCATGACTTGCAGTGGCTGGTTGCAGGTCTTCAACATGACTCGCAGAGGTTGTCGACCAATCTCCAACATGACTAGCATAGGTTGGTGATATAACGCCAGTATGACACACAGTGACTAGACTTGTGCCCCCAGCATGACTTGCAGTGGCTGGTTGCAGGTCTTCAACATGACTCGTACAGGTTGTTGACCAATCTCCAACATAACAAGCAGTGGTTGGTGATATAATGCTAGTATGACACGCAGTGACTGGACATGTGGTGGTGGTGAATTGTGGCATTTGAGACCAAGGTCCAAGGAAAGATTGGTTCTAAGAAATTACAAGCGAGGAAGGATCTTGGTTTACACCCTATCCCTATCTAGCAGGATAGTATCCTTCTCCATACTGATTCATAAAGGGTTGTAATGGCATCGAGACTGAGGAGTTCACTTGTGAAGGGAAAGCGACATGACAAGGGTTGTTCATGTGAGGATATATGTTTCCCTCGGGCGAAGGAACTTCATGAGGAGGGTTGTCCATACTATAAAAATAACTCCCCCTGGATGAAACACCAGAGGACAGACAAAGGTCTGCCATGGGAAAAGTGTTCGTAGGAACTGACATAGCAGAAGAAGGATAAGTGGACGGAGTGTTATAAGTAGAATGATTGCTTAATTGGGCACTTACTTCTCACATAGTGGATTCGTAGGAAGGAAGATTCCAACCTCCTACCATAAGAGGTGTTTGAAGGATATGACTCCCTCCAAACGGAGAGGGATAAGAAGGAGGCATCATGCCCTCAGACCCAAAACTTGTATTCGCATAAGGAGGCGAGACAGAGGATGGAAAGTGTGAAGACATATCATACATACCATGAGAAAAATGATTAGAGACCCAAGGCATTGACTGAGTAACATAATTTTTCATACCATTATAAAAAGAGGACGGATTTTCCCCCATGAACATCAAGGGGGGGGTAGCAATAAATGAGGGAGAAAAAGGAACTCCACTATCCATGATAACAAAGACTCAGCACGAAATCCTATTGTCATCTAATAGTCAAGGAACATATAAAAAATTCAAACGGCCAATATGCATGCAAACGCGCTAAAGTGTCTGAGTGGCCTCCCTCGCTAAAGAAGGTATGTCTTGTTCAAGAGGGACCTGAGACTCCCTGTTAAATTTTGGAGGTAACATAACCAATTATAAGGGCCCTCCTAGGCCTTAAAACTAGTTAGTCATATCCCCCTGGAGAGGTAATCCTCCATAAAGGTTGTGTGTTGTCCGACCCCTATCTGAATCAGGGTACAAGCAGAATAACCCCTGCAAGTAACCTATGAGAAACCTAAGTCAAGCAACTAATCAACCACTGTTTAACCGATGCATACGAAAACAGTCATAATTCTGGATTACCATATGGGAAGGGTAGCAAAGCCCGAAACCTTGATAGTACCACCTCTCACAAAGGTATGGATACTAGCAAGATCCCCAAATATGAATAAATCCACAAAAATATCTCTGACGCTGGGTGAGTATCCAGGGGTTATACCTTCAACTAACTTCGCGTGACCTCGTGATTAACTCTGGTGTGAGTGGAGCCTCCTGACATTACCAATTATACAATGGATTTCTCAACTCCCTATCTCAGACACATAAGTTGATTTAATTGCCTTGGAGAAGTTTACCCACAAAATCTTATTCCAAGGCACTAAATCCTAGGCTAGTTTGTGCACCCTAAAAAATAAAATTGTGACTAATCAATTTTAGTTTAAAGAATAAATTTTATTGGCCGTGATAACTCAAAGAGGTATGGAAATGAAACTCATGGTGTTATGACTCTGCATGAAAATAAAAATAGATATAATGCAAAGCCTAACATTAACTTTTCAGTGAATGATATGCTAAATAAAAGCAGTGCAATTTTCAATTTTAACTCTACAACTCAGAAGTAAAATCCAATATTTCGCTAAATGTGCTAAGCTAATGATAAAGGATCCAAGACAAAAATACCAACCAATGAAAAATACCTATTTTTTTGTATTTTCAATGTATTAAAAAAAAATGCATGGACTAATAAGCGACTTGATATATAACTTCTACTGTGTATAAAAGAAATCACTCGAGCAAAATACTAAGTATCTAAGCAGACATCCCAACTACCAAGGACAAATAAAAAATGGAAAACAAAGAGAAAGACACCGCCCAAAAATTCAACTCCAAAAAGGTTTCCTGTCATCCCAGATAATCTCAATAGGTACCACAAAGACTTAAGAAGGCTCAGTGATCCTCAAAACCTACCCAACAGTCATTAAACCAAGAAAACAAGCAAGGGGGAAGTGGTATATGCTTCTGTTCAAGAGAAAAGGGCGTATATACACCTCTTGTAGTGGGACATCAAGTGTATACATGTGACTGTCAGGGAAAAAATGGCATATATCTTTTAAAACAAGGCTAGCCAAGGTTAAAAGGATGAAAACTTAGACACGGAGTGAACAGACTCTATCCAACTGTGATACGACAAGAAATACAAAGGCAAAAGAGCAATGTAAGAAGGAAAAATACTTCAACCCTTAGAAGGAAGATCTCTCACTAGTATGGCCGCCAATTCTGTTACAAGGGAAAAACTCTATATGGCCAAGGGTAAACCAAAATAGACAGGTATGACTGCAAAAATCAACTCAATTTCAACATGTTCTATATAAACTAATGTGCAATACGAGGAAGAATCCTACCTCGATCTAATCATTTGATGTCGTTCCACCGTTGAGCACTTTGACCCAAAGCTTTACACCTGCAAGAAGTTCTCAACAAACAAGCGATGCAAGTATATAGTGACAATATATAAAATGAGTTAGAACATCAGATAGCACAATCGATTAATAAACATTACAAACATGCCCATGTATAATAATCATATATTTGCAAGATATTGATAGGATGGGAAAGGAGTATTTCTATTAATAATTGATCAACAAAATATCAACATTATAGACTTTTGTGTCATCATGGTTCGAAACCAAGAAACCAAGTTCCTTCCAACTAGGTCTCCACCACTTCAATCCTCTACTAAAGGAAAGCTCATAGCAAAGAGGTAATGAGGTCTTCTCGACAATAAGGAAAGAGCTTGGGGGTTGAACCCTACATTCATACTTGAGGGACAAAGGGATCTAGACTCAATATGAAGTAATTTCTCTAGAGTAACTTTGCTCTCAAAGTTGAATGCTTTCTCCTCTTTTTTTCCATAGCTCGAAATTGTGCTCTTATGGCCTCCAGAATGCAACTAAAGGGTCGATTTGGAATGTTTCCAGTATATGGAAGGCCAAAGATCAGAGATCATTTTGTATACGCCTTCCAAATGACCTCATTTTGTATTTTTTGGCACAAATCTCGATATACATGAGATGTAGTGGAGAAGCAATCGTATACGCATCTTGCAAAGCAGTTAGGAAGCGTATATCTGGAAAAATATATAATTTTGGCTCTGGATTTATCAAGCATCTCTCATCAGTCAGCACGAGGAACAAAGCAGGAGCTTCATGATTTGGTGGATATTAGATGAAGAACATGTTCACGAACCAATGACCCTGTGCATCTTTTGTGTGTGCCAAATGCAAGTGGTACACGAAAAAGACTCTCTGAGTAACAACCAGTGATGAAAATTGTTGACAAAGGTGAGGAAACCACCAATAAGGCTAATGGAATCCAAGACACTGCACAAATCCCAAAGTGTTAATATATGTATTGCCGTTGAACACAAGGGAAACCACCCAGTCAACAACCCATGATGAAATGTCGATTGTTGGGTTCAAGGTGACCTACCAATGATGAAAGTAAGGCTAGGGTGCATCATAAGACCAAAGTATCATGTGATTGTGAGAAAAACTGAGGGTATGGTTGACATGCGAAGTCAATATTTCTGAGGAGTGGCCGACATAGGTTGATAGACTTCCTTTGAACAAGAGCATGAGACATACAGTGGACTCTAGCAGCATAGACTTAATTATTTGACAATTAGATGTAGGAGGCATCCATAATGTTCTCTATAGTGGCTGCAATATTAACCAGTCGGTAGAGAAAATTTTGTAACGAGATCATCTTCCTAAGGCCATGCTAAACCCAAAATTATTATGATGCAAGGACTCAATAAATTTGTGCTCTGTTCAAAGGCGACACGAATGCTGCCAATTATAATATAGTACTCCCTTCTCGCCCATCTTTTTTTTTTTTTTCATAACAAGTGAATGCTATGATATAGAGGAGGGAACGAGTGTTGCAAGTAAGGAAAACTAGTTCCAGCAGTGGAACGTACCTATGCTCAATGTAAGTAAATGCATGCGAGATATGGACACTTGGGGTGATGTTTCCTCTAGTGTATAGGGTGTCAAATTGTGAAGGATATAGACAAGGATCTACTTGGTTGAGGATGAAAACTGCTTGGGCCATGGTTTATAATGCAAAGTGAGAACCGGCTAAAGGCTCAATACTGCAAGCAAGGGCATGAGATGCAATCACAATTTAATGCCAAAAAATGTCCTTTTTTATATATTTTAGTATACTTGGTGTGAAAAAGGGGTAAACTTGTGCAAATAGATGTCTTTTCAAATCCAATTTATGAGTGTGAAGAAGACAAGTCCACTCTGCGATCTTTTCCATTTTTGATAGTGAGTCGGAAAAGAGCTTAACCAAGACTCATGATATTTCAAATCCAATTTTAAGGAGTGTGAAAGGGACAAATCACTCGGCGATCTTTTCAATTTTTAATAACGAGTCAGAAAAGAGCTTAACTAAGACTCATTAGGAAGATTCTAGGAAGAAATCCATGGGGGAGGCCAAGGCTCCTATGCGAACCTTCTGTGGAATTTCGGTATCTTACAAAGAACTAACACAAGCTTTGGAAGACCCAAAGGTCTCCAAGTCAAGGAGGTAGAAGTCCTAATGGAGGTTATCGTCTCCGTGATATATAGGATAATGTCTCTTCATAGAAAATACATATGCGAAGGCATTGGATACCCCACAAGACCATCCCAATCAAGGGGAACCTCGTCAATATTTGGAGGGAGAGAACTCGGGAAGAGTAAAACTCTCTCTTGTTCAGAAGGTGAAGTAATAGAACTACTAAGGAAATGGCATAGAAGGTATATAACCATAACTAGAAGAGAGGGATCGACCAAAAATTGCATTGGCGTGAACACTTCCTTAGACTTATCACTCTCCAAGAGAAGAGTGGGGTCAATCAAATATTGCATCGATACGACCACTTCCTCAACCATTGGTTGAATAAGATGCGAGACAACAAGGTCAAGAGGTGTATCACCCCAAAAAATAGGAATGTTGTCGGTCGAATATTGCATCGACATGACCATTGGTTGAACAAGATGAAAGACAACAAGGTCAAGAGATGCATCACCCCCAAACATAGGAGAGGTGTCAGTCAAATATTGCATCGACACAACCACAGGTTGAACGGGATGTGAGAAAAAAAGGTCAAAGGATGCATCAACCTCTAAAGGAAAAGAGGTGTCAACCGAAGATTGCATCGACATGATTGTTGTATCAACCAAAGAAGGAACAGAGCATTGTGAAACCATAGATACCTCAGAACCCGAAGGGCCCTTAGGTGAGCCCCACGCTTCTGGTATCCCAGCAATAATAGGACACAAACAAGTAAGGTGACTTCCTTCGTAAGTCCTACAAAGGAATCTAGGCTTACGTCTGAGATTTCTAGGCTTATCAATCATATGAATGCCCCCAGCATGAATTGCAGTGTCTGGTGACATGCTCCCAGCATGACTTACAAAGGCTAGTAGAAAATCTCCAACATGACTAGTAGAGGTTGGTGATGAATCCCCAACATGAATAGCAAAGGTTGGAGATGGATGTGCAGTGTGAGTAGCAGTGACCAGACATGTGCCCCCAGCATGAATTGTAGTGGTTGGTTGTAGGTCTTCAACATGACTCGCAAAGGTTGTTGACCAATCTCCAACATGACTAGAAAAGGTTGGTGATATAACGCCAGTATGACATGCAGTGACTAGACTTGTGCCCCCAGCATGACTTGTAGTGGTTGTTTGCAGGTCTTCAACATGACTCGTAGAGGTTGTTGACCAATATCCAACATGACTAGTAGGGGTTGGTGATATAATGCCAGTATGACATGCAATGACTGGACTTGTGACGGTGATGAATTGCAGCATTTGAGAGGAAGGTCCAAGGAAAGATTGGTTCTAAGAAATTACAAGCCAGGAAGGATCCTGGTTTACACCATGTCCCTGTCCAGCAGGATAGTATCCTCCTCGATATTGATTCATAAAGGATTGTAAGGGCATCGACACTGAGGAATTCACTTGCGAAGGGAAGGCGACATGACAAGGGTTTCTCATGTGAGGATATATGTTGCCCCCAGGCAAAGGAACTTCATGACGGGGGTTGCCCATACTATACAAATAACTCCCCCGGAATGAAACAATGGAGGACAGACGGAGGTCTGCCATGGGAAACGTATTCTTAAGAACTAACATAGTGGAAGAAGGATAAGTGGATGGAGTGTGATAAGTAGAATGATTGCTTAATTGGGCACTTACTTCTCGCATAGTGGATTTGTAGGAAGGAAGATTCCAACCTCCTACCGTAAGAGGTGTTTGAAGGATATGACTCCCTTGAAACGTAGAGGGATAAGAAGGAGGCATCATGCCTCCAGACCCAAAACTTGTATTCGCATAAGGAGGCGAGACAGAGGATGGAAAGTGAAAAGACATATCATACATACCATGAGAAAAATGATTAGAGACCCAAGGCATTGACTGAGTACCATAATTATGCATACCATTATAAAAAGAGGATGGATTTCCCCATGAACTTCATGGGGGGGGTAGCAGTAAATGAGGGAGCAAAAGGAACTCCACTATCCATGGTAAAAAATACTCAACACAAAATCCTATGGTCAGATAATAGTCAAAGAGCATACCAAAAATTCAAACAGTCAATATGCATGCAAACGGGCTAAAGTGGCTGAGTGGCCTCCCTCTTTAAGAAGGTATGTCTCATCCAAGAGGAACCTGAGACTCCCTGCTAAAGTTTGGAGTTAACAAAATCAGTTATAAGGGCCCTGGTAGACTTAAAAACCAATCGGTTAGATCCCCCCAGAGAGGTAATCCTCCATAAAGGCTATGTGTTGTCCGACCCCTATCTGACTCAGGGTACAAGAAGAATAACCCCTGCAAGTAACCTATGAGAAACCTAAGTCAACCAACTAATCAACCATTGTATAACCGATGCAAGGGAAAATAGTCATGAGTCTGGATTACCATATGGGAAGGGTAGCAAAGCCCAAAACCTTTAAATTACCACCTCTCATATAGGTATGGATACTAGCAAGATCCCCAAATATGAATAAATCCACAGAAATATCTCTGATGCTAGGTGATTATCCAGGGGTTATCCCTTCAACTAACTTCACGCGACCTCGTGATTAACTCCGGTGTGAGTAGAGCCTCTTGATATTACCAATTATATAATGGATTTCTCAACTCCCTGTCTCAGACACATAAGTTGATTTAATTGCCTTGGAGAAGTTCACCCACAAAATCTTATTCCAAGGCACTAAATCCTAGGCTAGTTTGTGCACCCTAAAAAATAAAATCGTGACTAATCAATTTTAGTTTAAAGCGTAAATTTTATTGGCCTTGATAACTCAAAGAGGTATGGAAATGAAACTCATGGTGTTATGACTCTGCATGAAAATAAAAATAGATATAATGCAAAGCCTAACCTTAACTTTTCAGTGAATGATATGCTAAATAAAAGCAGTTCAATTTTCAATTTTAACTCTAAAATGAAATCTTTCGCTAAATGTGCTAAGCTAATGATAAAGGTTCCAAGACAAAAATACCAACCAATGCAAAATACCTATTTTTTTGTATTTTCAATGTATTAAAAATAAAATGTATGGACTAATAAGCGACTTGATATATAAATTCTACTGTATATAAAACAAATCACTCAAGCAGAATACCAAGAAGCTAAGCAGACAACCCAACTACCAAGGACAAATAAAAAATGGAAAACAAAGAGAAAGACACCGCCCAAAAATTCAACTCCAAAAAGGTTTCCTGTCATCCCAGATAATCTCAACAGGTACCATAGAGACCTAAGAAGGCTCAGTGATCCTCAAAACCTACCCAACAGTCACTAAACCAAGAAAACAAGCAAGGGGAAGTGGTATACGCTCGTGTTCAAGAGAAAAGGGTGTATATATGCCTCTTGTAGTGGGACAGCAAGCGTATACACATGATTTTCAAGGGAAAAGGGGCGTATATCTTTTAAAACAAGGCTAGGCAAGGTTAAAAGGATGAAAACTCAGACCCAAAGTGAACAGACTCTATCCAAATGTGATACGACAAGAAATACAAAGGAAAAAGAGCAATGTAAGAAGGAAAAATATGTCAACCCTTAGAAGGAAGATCTCTCCCCAGTATGGTTGCCAATTTTGTTACAAGGGAAAAACTCTCTATGGCCAAGGGTAAACCACAACAGACAGGTATGACTGTAGAAATCAACTCAATTCCAACATGTGCTATATAAACTAATGTGCAATATGAGGAAAAATCATACCTCGATCCAATTGTTTGATGTCATTCCACCATTGAGCACTTTGACCCAAAGATTTACACCTGCAAGATGTTCTCAACAAACAAGCGATGCAAGTATATAGTGACAATATATAATATGAGTTAGCACATCAGATAGCACAATCCATTAATAAACATTACAAACATATCCATGGATAATAATCATATATTTGTAAGATATTGATAGGACGAAAAATGAGTATTTCTATTAATAATTGATCAACAGAAGTATCAACATTACAAACTTCTGTGTCGGCATGGTTTGAAACCAAGAAGCCAAGTTCCTTCCAACTGGGTCTCCACCACTTCAATCCTCCACCAAAGGTAAGCTCATAGAAAAGAGGTAATGAGGTCCTCTCGACAATAAGGAAAGATCTTGGGTGTTGAACACTATGTTCAGACTTGAAGGTCAAAGGGATGCTGACTCAATATGAAGTAATTTCTCCAGAGTAACTTTTCTCTCAAAGTTGAATGCTTTCTCCTCTTTTTTTCCATAGCTCGAAATTGTGCTCTTATAGCCTCCAGAATGCAACTAAAGGGTTGATTCATAATGTTTTCAGTATATGGAAGGCCAAAGATCAGAGATCATTTGTTGTGACATGGAAACCTGACCTCATTTTGTATTTTCTGGCACAAATCCCGATATACGCAAGCTGTAGTGGAGCAGCAAGCGTATACGCATCTTGAAAAGTAGTTAGGAAGCATATATGTGGAAAAATATATAATTTTGTCTCTGGATTTATCAAAAAGGGGGTTGATAAGTCTGCATAGGGAAATGGAAAAGGGCCCTTTGTGCAAGATAGCAATGGTGAGGCAAATCTTGCTATAACAGTTTCCCACGCCTTTAAGGCCATATCAACTCGTAATTGTTCGGAAGGAGAGAGCAGAGGAAAATGAGGGGAATTATTTTTATGCACCAATATAATGGCTTCTTGAAACCTAGCTCGGGTTGAGTGAGCTTCTCTTTATTTAATATAGATATCCTTTATAGAAAGGTCTACTACCTGATATCACTTATGGATGGCATCAACCTTCATAAAAAGGTCTTGCTGGGCCATTTCCAGTTCTTCATTTATTTCCGGTGCTTGAGTCTGGAAGGTTGAGATATCTATTGAGGTACCTTCGGTCAGGTCTAATATAGCTTGCAATTTCCCTATCAATTCATCGCATTGAGTGACCAATCCTTGGTTGGCCTGTGAATTTCGATGGATCTCCTCGAGCTTAGACTACAATTGTTGGATTTGTTGTTGATCATGACCTCTGATTTGATCAAAGTCTTGGCTCATCTTGTTCCTTATAGTCTGTTCCATGTCTTGTAATTGACTTTTAAAGTGCTCTACCAATAGGCACTTTTGTCATAGTTGTTTTGTCAAATTGTCTACAAACCATTGATTGGCCATGGAAAAAGAACCTAATGAACCTGCGACTTCCTTTGCGAATTATGGAGCATCTTGATTATTTCCATCATATACCATTCTCATCCTTTTGGTTATCACTCCATATTTCTTGTGTGATTCCATTTTCACAATGGCCTTCCATTTTTTACTAAAGAATAAATTTGAAGGAGGCATCTCTTCAGGTGAGATGGGGGTAAGATCATCTACAAAGACAATTTTGGAATTAGGATTTCCTAGGCTGAATTACAGAGGTGTCAAAGACGCAATGGGAGTACCAATATTCGTATATTGTTGTTTCTTTGTTGTATTTGAGATACCAGCAAGGGTGGTTGGAGACGAAGGAGACATTGTTTGTCCTTGTTTTAGGATGGCTTCAATATGAGTATTTGCCTGAGGGCCTAGCAAACTTGACAATGAGGCATCTAATTTCTGAGTCAATACCTCCGAGATCTTCATGGATTTTTCACCTTTATGCTTACTAGAGTGATTGGCTTCAAAACCTGTTGACTTGGCTTCCTGAGAAGGGGGAGTGACTACTTGCTCCCCTTGTAGTACCTTTGGTAGGTTGTTCCTCCTGTCTTTTTGAAAGCTGATAAAACCATCTTTTTGATATGGGGGCAAGGTTTGGAACTTGTTCTATACCTCCTCATAAGACTTAACTCCCTTGAATATTTAGTCATATGGGGAGCTTTCATGCACATATATTTTCATGTTGAACTGGGCTAGGTGATTTTCCACAACCTTGCATGGGTTGTGTCTTTTGAATTCGATGTCAACCAATTTGACATCATCTAGAGACGCAACCTCCAATTTGGAGTGACCAAAATCCAGTAATGAAAACATGCCAACCTGAAAGGGGAAAGTCGACCATAACTTTTTATGTGTTGCTTTCTTCTCTTTGTTGATGCCTCCTCTTACTGTCTAGTAGGCCACTTCCCTGCATACTAGTTGGTTCAGTNNNCATGGGGGGGGGGGGTATCAAACACCCAAAAACTATGATGTAGGAGAATTTTTCTTCAATAAACCAATCTGCTAGCTTACCTAGATTCCCCATAATCCGGTCTGAAATTCGAAGAGGTGGGTGGCCATACAGGGCTATGTGAACATGAATCACAACATTGTGGAAGATTTCATAAAATAAATCCTTGTATTTTTCTTCCCATAGCTTGGAATGGTAGAAATGAATGGGCTCGGAACTGGCCGGAGTCCATCTCCAATTCATCAATGGGAAAGGCATCATAACATAGATGGCGTCCATGATATATGTCAACATATAAAAGGGGGAAGGTTGTCCCTTTGACTTCATTGTTTTATAGTCTGCAATCTCTTTGGCCAAGTTATCGGACAATTTTTTTCCCAATTGAAAGTAAAACCCTCTACTACCTAGTGCATGATGGATACCCATTCCACCGAGAAATGAGTGGGACTCTTATTTCTGAAAAATTGACATAGAATCAGGGTTACGTACACCATGGGAACATCCAAAGACATTGTGGCATATATATCATGAGCGTCGCTTCTGAATTTCTTTGGGTTCCTCCACCAAGACTTGACTATCTCGGGACAATTCCTGGCGTACTGGACACACTCCTTTTGCTCAAACTTCAGAATGAATGCAACATTGAATGTGTATTTAGGATTAGGGGATAATTTGGAAAGAGATAACAGCGACCTTCTGATGGTTGAAAATTCTCCTGGTCTGGATGTCAACATTCTCTAAGGCCCAACTTATCATGTCATTATAACGCATGAATCTCGGCCGCACTGCTATTTTGTGTAGTTTCGACTGTGTTATATGTCTGAGTTTAGTTGTGTAAGTATATTCTTCTTCTTTAGCAGATTCCTCTGGACAATTGATGATTTCATGTTCCAAAACCTCGAACACCTATGTCCAAGATTTAACAATGACCATGGCTCGTGGCGTGGTGTCCGACAGAACGTCCTCATTTGGGTTTGACTCCTCTCCATCTGCATCAGGATTTTTCATTATTTTCCATGGCGCCATAACTTCTAAGGAGACAGAGTGAAATTACTTGTTTGTAGATAAAACTCGTGAATCCTTCAAACAAATAAAGCTTGCTAATTGCAGAAAATGAAAATGAATTCGAAATCAAAGTTCTTTTATTCAAAACAGAGTCATTGCTTTTCGTATAACTTCTCTGATGAAAAATTTATTAATGGGAAATTCTACCTGGCAATCCACAATCTGTGTTTGAATCATTATCCTTAAGTAGTCATAAATGCCGCCAACACTTCGACGGTTCATGTTCGGGAGTTTTCGATGTGATAGAGTGGGAACCTCCCGAATCCTGAACCTGTGAAAAGATTAATCTTCGAATAATCACTTGTAAACTTTTAATTAAACACGTTTAATATGCCACACTAACTTCAAGTGTTTTGGAAGTTCGGACTCCGGAGATTCTAGGATATGATATAGGGGAAATGCCCGAAATCTAAACCGCGGGGTCATTAATTATCTCTTGATCATGATTAACTTAATCATTTAATGTTTAATACTTTGAAATTTTGGTACTTTGGTGATTTGTTAATTAGTTCTTTGTTATAATCTCGAAGGATCATCTCCCACAGTGACGTGTCGAGGAGAAGGAGGTGCCATGTATCAACTCAGGAAAGACTCGAAAGGTACACATGTCTTACGAATTGTGCCCTTTCTAAATTTTTTTAGGAATATCAATGAGAAGACACTTTAGGGTTTCAGAGCTTCAGGGTTTTTATTGTCAAGACTTGTTGCAACATCTAAAGTGTGGAGCTCTGAAGTGACCGTTATAGACTTACCTCTTTAAAAATTAGGTGGCTCCAAAACTCCAGAGGTATTAGGATCATTCGATCAAATGGAAAAACTTCATCGACGGTGGACATTGTGCACATCTTATTATTATCTAACCATCAATGAACTGGATTTAAATTTTAAAATGTCATTTACCAGGTTCACACTTTCTTTGGGGTAAAAATCATATTTTTAGGAGGTGAAAAATAGAAGTCTTCAAAGCTCATAATTGTGTTCCAACATAGGCTCCATCTGTGGATCGCATCTCCCTGTGAGATGCGTAAGAATAATAGACCGAGTGCCTTTATTGGGCAAGTGGAGTCATTATTTCATTTCTGGGAAACACTTTTAGGAATTAATCATACAGAGAAAAAATGAATTTCAACGGAATTTCAGAAAACCTTCAAAACACCCCCGATTATTGATCTTGAGTTAGGTTATTAAAAATTTCCCTTTCCTGAAATTGAGTTCGGAACTATTTAAGATAATCAAAATGACTTTAACTGAAATATCAGACTTCGACTGACTTCATTCGCATCAAGGTTAAGTAAATGTAATAATTTATTTAGGGAGTCCCTCGTTGGTTCAATGTGTAAAGACTACCGTAAAAAGAATTAGATATCAGAGTATATTTCGTAGATATGTATGACAACCATACATATATCATAGATATTTCTTCACTACCAGTGAGCCTGTTTAGTACCCCGATGAATTTATCTACTTCTCCCATTGAATTTCCTTTCACCACTTCAATTAGCATTTTTTGCATTTTTCCGAGATGAGGGAAATCATTACATGAACTTACTTTCATCATCTCTTTTTGGAAAAAATGGGGGAAATTGAACCACAAATTTCCTTTCACCATTTTTCTTAGACGAGATGGGGGCAATCAGATTATGAATTTCCTTTCACCATCTATCATACAGCCTGAGTGGGCCTAGTGGTTAAGAACATGTGTTTCCTCTTAAGAGGTCACAAGTTCAAATCCAGAGGGAGGTAGGGTATGTATACTTATGTAGACTTTACCAGTCAAATCATTGGGTGGAGGGGGGTCCCTTGTCCCACAAACAAGGGGGTTTCATACACCAATTTGGTGTGGCTTGGCCATGACCTTAAGAATAGATTATTATTATTATTATTATTATTACTATTATTATTATTATTTTAAATATTTTGAAGTGGGGGAAATCAATTTGTATGTATCATACAAGGGATGATATCTGTTAAAAAAAACTTTTAAAAGGAAGGTCTGTCATAAATTTTTAAGTATACTCTGAAACCAAATTCCTTCTGATTTTAAAATACACCTTCGCCTATATGCAAGATTTTATAGAGATTTTGATTTTCAGGGATCGACCTTGAGAGAGTTGGTCAAATTAAAATCATATAGAAGAGATAAATTCATTAGGATTATCCTGAACATGTTGTATTTTAGTTAAAATCAAAGGAATGTAAATGTTTTCACCTGATCTTGCTTCGGTGATATGTTTTTAAGCTTTTAGATTCAAGGTATAATTCTTTCTTTCTATGAAGACTCAGTGAAGGTAGTGAATATTGGAAAGGAATTAAAGCTTGGGGATAGGCAAAATAAACAGAACGATTGTTCAGAGGGCCAGACACCAGAGAATCTCATTCCGACCCAATTTTGTTTATGGACTATCGATCTTCCTTTCAGGCCCCCTTTTTATTGTTATTTTCTTTTTCTTTTTATATTTTCTTTTTTCTTTTATATTTCCTTCAGAGAAGGCTTCCAAATTTAGTTGTAATCTCACACTTCCCTGACTTTTGATTAGGTGACAACATTTATATGAGTGGAAGCTCCTTCACATTCAATAATATTTCCTTAAAATTTTAGTTTGAACTAACGTGGTAGGAGTTCATATCTTAGATTTCCTTTGTATTTTCAATCAAGTAAATCATCAATTTATCACCTGTTTTGAGAGGAAGTGAATTCCTTTGAAAAATGAGTGTTGGATTTTGATGCATCCTTTTCTCTTATCTGTCAGCATGCATTCTGCAAGAGAACAAAATGGGGGGTGTTAGAAAATTATTCAAAATAGAGATGGTATGTGATATATATGTTTTTATATTTTTGTTTTGATGGTATCAAATAAACCTGGTTTATTTACAGTAAAAGTAAAATTTGAATAATTTACAAAAGAAGAATAAATTTGCAAACCGAAACATGGAACCCAAACTGGTATATATAATGGGAATCTGAAATATGATTATTGCATAAAAAAAATTAGGTAACACTCGTTGATAGGGGCGTCAGAAATATTCCATCGAGATTTTCCAGTAAGAAGGAATGTTTTCCCTCAATAACTGCAATTCTGAATGGCCCGAACCAGAGATGGTCAAACTTTCCATGTTTCCCTTCATCCTATTTTCTAGTGTCCCACTTTAAGACTATATCACCGGGAAGAAACTCCCTGTCTTTATCCCTTTTGTCAAAAAGGGCCTTCATATTATATTGGTATTTTTGGAGTTTATCCTATACTTCGGCCCTATTTTGTTGAACTTTGATTAGTTGATTTATCCTTCTTGTAATGTCATTCGGCTCTTCATTTTCATCCTGCTAGAGATTCATCAGAGGGAGAGAAAGATTGATAGGAAGGACAACATCAGTACCATAAACTAATTGAAAAGGGGACATACCTATTGATTTCTCGGTGTCGATTCAGTTCACCCATAGGGTGTATTTTAGGTGTACATGCCAAGATTTTTTTTTTTTGTCAACACTTTCTTGATTATAGTCATTAGGATCTTATTAGATGATTCGTCCAACCCATTCCCCTGAGGATAATAGGTTGTAGAATGTCCTAACACAATGTTGTATTTTTGGCATAAATTGACCATTGCCATAGATTTGAAAGCTTGGGCGTTGTCAGTGACTATTTTCTGAGGACAACAAAATATCGATAGGATCTTCTCTTCCAATAAATTTATCACTACCGAATCTATAGCATTCTGAGTTGGGATAGATTCCACCCATTTAATGAAGTAATCGGTAGCGGTTAAAATCCATCTATGTTGATCTCTTTACTGCGAGTGGATCTTTCCAATGAAATTCAGACCCCACTATTGAAAGGGAGTTTACGATTTGACTAGGATTGAAGGTAGTGAAGGGAGATTTTTCTTACCAGAGAACAATTGGTAAGAGTTGTAGGCTCTGAACTTGGCATTCACATCAGTAAATAACATTGGTCAATAATATCCATCTCTTAAAATCTTGTAGGTCATTTCCCTCCAAGCGTGGTGTCCTCCACACACTCCTTCATGAAATTCATTTATGACGTCGTCTATTTTAGGTTCTGTTAAGAAACATAACAAGAAACCTAGAGGATCCTTCTAGTATATTTGGCCATCAATAATACAATATTCAATTGCATGCGGCTTCAAAGTTCTCGCCTTGGATGGATTCATGTCATTCGGGCACTGAAGGGTAAGGAGGTATGAAACAATATCGCAATACCAAGCAGAGGAATAAAAATGATATTTGATCAGAATCGTAGGGGTTTGATCGTCAATCTCCTCTATATCTGAGATATATATGTGTGATTCTAGGTGATTTATCCCGAGCGCCCTGAAATTTGATTTGGCTAACAATTTTTCCAGGCCTTGACATTTGACTAGCTTGGTCGATTTCACTTTTAGATGAAATTCTTGAATTTTAGCCAGCCATCGTCCTCTTCTGCCATCATTGTCTGGCTGAACTAAAATGTCTTTGATAGCATTAGTTGGCACGTAAGAGATTATCCTGGAATGCAGTACATATGTCCTGAAATCCTTGAGAGCCTTCACCATTGCATATGCTTTCTTCTCAAGTATATCATACCTTAACTCTACATCCATGAGGATTTTGTTGAAGAAAGATATTGGTTGCTCGAATCCTTCCTTGTTCTTTTGCAGGAGTACCGCTACAACAATATGTTCAGAAACGAATGAAAAGATAAGGAATTCCTTTGTATAGTCTGGACTTGTTAACACCAGTGCTTCCCCTATAGCCTTCTTGATGTGCTCGAATGATGCTTTATCTTCAGCAGTCCATTTCACTTCGTTTTCTTTCTTCAACATATATGTAATCATTTTAATTATTCCAGCAAAATTGGGAATGAATCTTCTCAAAAAGTTTATCTTTCCTAAAAAAGATTGATTATTTTTTTTGTTCCTAGGAATATTAATTGTGTCTATAGCCTCAACTCATTTTGGGTCAACCTTGATTCCATCTTTTGACACTATATGACCCAAGAGCTTACCTTCTTTCATAGTTAAATGTGATTTCTTAGGGTTAAGAGACAAGCCAAACTTTCTGCATTTTTCGAAGGTCTGCCTGAGGTGTAGTAGGTTTTTTGCATCAGAGTTAGAAAAAACCATCAAATCATCGAGATCAATAACAAAAAAAAAATATTTCTCACCGACAAATGCAATGTCCATCACTCTCTGGAAAGTAGCCCCTGCATTCATCAAACCAAATGGCAGTTTATCATACATAAAATTTCCCCACAGAGTGGTAAACGCAGTATTTTCTCTGTCGTCTTCATGGACAACGATTTGATTATATCCAGAAAAACCATCAATCATGGACATCCGGTTAGCTCCAATTACCTTTTCTAGAACATGATCCATTTTCGAGAGTGGGTAGTTGTCTTTGAGGGATGACCGATTTAAGTTTCTTAAATCTATACAGTGCCTTATTTCGCCATTTTTCATTCTGACAAGAACTAAATTTGTTACCCATTCGGAATACCTAAGTGGGATGAAATTTTTTCATCGAGAAGTTTATTTACTTCCCTTTCTATCATTGGTAGAAGAATAGGGTTTATTTTTCCGAGTTTCTACCTGAAAGGTTTAATACCATGCTTTAGAGGAATTTTATGTTCAATAACATAGGTGTCATAAGTTTTCAGATCATCATAAGACCAGAAAAAATCATCCTTGTACTTCCTAAGAAATTCAATGTACTTACTTTTCATTTGGGTTGGAAGGTACTTTGATATCTTGACCATTTTCGGATCTTCTATAGTTCCCACATTACAATATTCAACTTCCTCGGGTTGAGGATGCAAGGTAGAATTTAAGGGAATGTCATCCTGGTCAAATAGTCTTTCTAAGGGGATAATGCCTCTGGGAATCTAATTTTTCTTAAGAACAAGAATACGGAGGTTCACGATCTTGTCTTGGAATTTTTATGGACTCTCCCCTTCTTCCATAATCCACGTAGGATCATTCTGGTTTTCCTGATCTATGTGAGTTTCAGTAAACTCATCAGTCATCTCTAGGAACAATTTAATTTGTTCGTCATCTTAAAACACTTACCAGTGTTGGACATTGTTTGGGATCAATGGTCTATGTCTCATCTCTATGTGATACTTCAGTTTCAAGACAGTGGGTGGTATGAAGGTCGCATCAGCCTTGGCCAAGGAATCAACTTGTTGGTTATCCATTCTAGGAATAGAGTGTATGTTAAAGGATGAGAAGAAATTATCTATAACATCCTAGGCACAATTCCTGTATGATCTCAACCTTGGGTGTTTAGCTTAATACTTTTGTTTCACTTGTTTTACAATAAGCTCTGCATCACCATAAACTATTAGATGTTCAATTTTTAACTTTCTCCCAGCTTCTAATTCTAAAAATAGAGCTTTGTATTCATAGTCATTATTCGTATAATAAATATTCCATCGTAACCTAGAAGAGAAGGGAATAACATACTCATCACCTGGTGCTATGAACAAAACTCCAGATCCTACTCCTTCGTAGGATGAGGCACCATCGAAGAACATTTTCCGCATTCCTTCTCTACTATTTACATTTTTCTTTGTTATTTCTAATTTTTTATTTTCTTCTTTTGTACATTCTTCAAAATAGTCATCTATAGATAATATACAATTTCCTAAGTCCTAATCAACAACATAGACTGGGCAATTATTGGGGTTTTGGGGGTCACTTACAGTATATGCCAGTCTAGTTTCTCTGTACAGTTGAGTGAATTGTCCACCAAAAATAGGGATTGTAGTGTAAGTCATGTCCAATTGAACTGATCCTCCTAATTTGGTGCCCCAAGACCTGGATAGAAACATGTCATACTTGGCAGGGACGTCAACAATGAACACATCCATAAGGATACTTTTTACAGGGATTTGAGCAAGATTTAATACCAGATCCTTAATCATGCCAAGACACTTAACTTTTTTGGAATCAAACGAGTACAAGTCTTGATAGGGTCTAGTAATTTCGAGGCCCAATTTCTCCATGATAATTTTAGGCATTAAATTATGAGAGGCCCCAGAATCTAACATGTAGTTGTGGAGTAAATGGTCATGCACAATTAGTGTAATATAAAATGGAGCAACATAATCCTTGGTTTTTTCGATGTGCGGACCAAACATGATCGTAGGTATTTCATCTTGTAGATTAATAACATCTGCATGACATTCAGCATTAGAAAAATTTATCATTTTAGCAATTTTCTTTTTATAAATCGGATTTTTTGCAAGCTCAACTAGAGGCATGGGGATTTTAATTTTATTAACTTCATTTTCTAAACTAAAACCTCTGATTGTTTTTTCGATTTCTCTGGTTGGAACTTCTGCTTCTATATTTTTCGGTTTTTTAGTTTGTGTTGCTCTTGTTTCAACTAGTTTTGTTTGGGAAACTTGTGTTTCAGTTGGCAGTTTAATAATTGTTGCCTCATTCGTTTTATATCGTGACAAAATATTTTTCGGTGGAACATTTGTAGGATCTTTTTCTCTAGGCCTTAAATCGTACTTATGTTGGAGTTCAACCATTATTGAGTCGGTGAGCCCTTGATAGGCAGTGTCTCCCATATTATTAATTCTTTCCTCATTATTAAATAGGAATTCTATATCTAAAGACTTCTCATAATATTGTCTGGTTAAATGAGGCTTGAGATCTTCATCACTAAGGTTGTTCAGATCTTCTTCTAACTCCTCATAATTTTGCATGTCATCCCTCTGCATAAAATTTTCAGTTTTAAAAGGGGCTTGGATCTTTTGATCTTCATTTTTTATTTATCTCTGTTGCATCTAGGGGTTAGGGTTTCTCTTGAGCTGATTCCTAACATAAGTATCAGGTTTGTCTTGATCTAATTCCATCCTAGATATCTTGTTTGATAAATCTTTAATTATCTTGGCCATCTCATCCATTCTCTTATGCGGACTTCCCAGACCCGAATGGTCCTGCCTGTTCTTTAAAACGCTTAGGTTCTATGGTTCCCATCTCAACCTTAGTTTTTAATTTCCTGGATTCCATCATATTAGATTCAATTTATATGGCATCATCTTGCATTCTTGCTAGAGTGGTAGATCTTCTTTCTCTTAAGAAGAGGGCAAAGTCGGGTTCAAAATCCCGTATAAAAGTTACCTTTGTCGCAGGTTGAGAGGGTTTGACTTCAGATGGGATTTTTTGGTACAGTTTGTTGAACCTCTAAGAAAATTCAAGAACTGATTCAGAATTCCTTTTTATTAAAGCCACGAATTCAGTCAAATAATAGAGATGGTCCTTCTTCTCTCCCCATTGTCTTAGGAAGGTAGTTTCTAGATCATCATATGACCGTATGGAACCTACTGGAAGTCCTCAGAACCAGGTTCTCACTTGTCCTTTGAAGGTTTGTACTAACATCCTTGATTAAACATCCTCGTGTTTGATGCCAAGGATATCAGCAAAATGATCAAAAAAGGCTATGTGTTCGGTTGCGGTTAAATCTCCTTCTCCCATGAATTTTGGTAGGTTTTTTATATAATTTTCGGGCAAATCATGAAGGACAACAGGGAGGACCAGGGGAGCATACCTAGAAACTACCTTGACAAATATTATAGGAGGTGGAGCCTATCCTTTACCTTTTCCACCTGCTCCTCCACCTTCGGCGCCACCAACACCAGCCATTGGAAGTCTAGAAGATGAACTTCGGGGCCTAAATAGGGGATTTTCAAAAACTTCGAGGGATTGAAGTGGTGACGTTTCAACTACATCGAAGTGAGGTGAAGGGAATTTGATAAAAATACCTTGAGGAGACGGAATCTCTATAATGAGGGGGGAAAGGGAAATGCGGGTTGGTTTCCTCAGACTTACAAGATGTATATACTCGAGAACCGATAGGGGATGAATCGGGGTATAAAATATATTCTTCGGAGTTTTGGGAAACTGGAACTTTTCCTTCGGGAAGGAGATAAATGGAAGGATATCAATAACAACAGGTATCGAAAGGGATTATTTGTTCTTACTGGTAAAAGTATCGGTCATGTCAATCTCAACCTTTATCTCAGGAACCCTTACCTTTGGAGCTTCGAGTCTAGCCTCGGGCTCACTAGTTAATTCCTTTGTGGAATGGATTAATTTAAATATTTATTTAGGGGTTAGTTATTCATTCTAAACCTTAGAATTAACTTGTGTAAATTTGGGTTGATAAACCTTACATGTTGATGCAACATTCTTTTTGAGGTATCCATTTGGTTTCAACAGCTTTTCGGGATCTGACATTGGTGTGGTCTGCTTATCGTCTAAATTTTTTCTGCTATTCTTTCAACAGAATGCTAGTTTTGTCCATGGTGGAGTCTCCAAGTGAAAGATAAAAAATAATCCTTACTTATGTATTCAATCTTTGTTCACCATCAAAGATATAAATTTACCTTGTTGTTTTCCCAGGGAAAATAACTTCGTTTCTTCATCACTGGCAACGACGCCAAAAAGATGTTGTTCCTGATATTAAACTTAAGGCTTTGTTGGCCCTCGACCAAGTTTTGGAGAACCTTGGTCGTGTTTGACCATTTTTGTGACTTCGACAGGCTGGTCGAAGACAGAGCGCCCAGGCGAAGCGGAGATCACGGGATCTCACCCATTTTTGTCAGCTTTTTGGGTTTAGGGTTTATGTAATGAATATGGGATTTCGTCCCATGGGTCTTACCCATGTTTTAGGCCCCTTTTGTAATATATAAATAAGTATCTAGGAAATGTAAGAAGGAGTCAGTTTTAAGACAGTGAGCTAAGTGCAAATAGTTGGAAATGCTTTGTGCATATTGTGTGTTGAGAACTTGCAGAGCTAAGTGCAAGTGATTGTAAGAAGGCTATGTGTTGTGCAAAACTTGAGGAAGGAGGATATGGTGAGGTGAGTGAATATATCATGTCCTATGAAGAGTGGGTTTTGTGGCTCTGTGCATCTATGAGGATTGAAAGAAGATAATAAATAAGACGAAGAGTTGGTCGACGTAGCCCCACGTTGGGAGTGAACCACATATATCTTGTGTTGTGATTGCTTTGTGTTATTGATGTGATTTATGCTTATCATTGAATATTTATATATGTTATATACATCTGATGAAGTAGCTTAGTTCTTAGTGATATGAATGAATGCTAGATCTGATCTATTTCTATGTGTTAAGTGCTTGGATGTGTTAGATCTTGTTGAATACTGCGTTGTTCTGTAATTAGGGTTTTACCTGCGATGTGGATAAAGAGATAAATACTAATGAGTATTAACTGCTAAGTTCTCTGTTAACTATTTTGATCATAGATCTATATCCCATCTAGGTTGTAGACACTTGAATCCTAAAACCCCCATGCCTCTACCTCGGGCGAGACTTCATCTGCTTCGCAGGTGTTGCCGAAAGGGTCGGTAGTTAGGGTATTGTTGGTGTGATGTTGAAGCATTGAACCTCAGGTCTTCCCCTGTGCCAAAAAATGGTTCCATTACCGGGACCTAAAACTGTGATTGCTGGGAACTGAGGAAAAGAGAAAGCTCTATGCTTATATCTATTATTGTAGTGCGCAGTACTCTACTTGACTTGTGAAGCTTCATGCCAAGAAGAGAAGTCTGATCTAAAGAAAATAGGTAAGATCTTAAAGCTTGGTGCTCTGATAAAGGTAAGATAAGTGGAAATTTTTGTTTCGAAAGAATGGATCTAGGTATATTTGATAGATTTTTTCCTAATCTAAAAACTAGGGCACAACTAGAAGAAAGAAGATATGATATGAATATATCTGATAGAAATAGTGAAAGATATGTTATCCCTATGCATAGAAAGAATTGTTGGACTAACAAGTGGATGCAGAACCCTAGAAATAATTTTGTGTAGGTCTATCACTGTGATCCTAGTGCGCAATACAGGAAAGGTTGCGAATCGTTTAAGATAAAGAGAGGATTGAATCTTTGTTATAGTTGCAGAAGATAGGGACATCTTGCTAAGGAATGCCCAGGTAGAAGTCTTATTTTCCTTTTTTGTAAAGCTATTGGACATGAAGTTTTAGATTTCCCTAGAATGATTGCTAAAGTTGAAAAGATGAACATGAGACAAGAAAACCATAAGGAAGGTCAAGAGACTAAGAATATGCCAAAGAACCAGAAAGAATCTGAGGCTATATTATTGCAAATGAAAGAAACACTGAATGATCATAGAGACATCAGTTTATGAGATATTAAAAGAGAAAGAGTGCATAGAAACAAGAATAGGATACTTCGACATAGATTGTGTATTGTATGTAGAAACACAGGTGAACATTACGCCATAAAGTACTTGGGAAATTTCAGGAAAGCCTGCTATGATTCCTTCATTGGGAGGAATAGGATTGTTTAAAGGAAAGATGATAACCCTATGTTGAAGACTTACTCATGTGCCTATGAATGCTCATGGAACATCGACAGAAGAAGGATTCGAGGTCATTAAGTTTGTTGAGAACAACGCCCCTTTCGCACTTTTGTTAGGAAGGACTTGGATTGAGAGAGCTCAAATCTGAAGGAGAGAAGAAGAGGAAGCTATAGAACAGAAAAAGAAAGAATTAAGGGATTTCATGGCTAACAGAATAATGCACTTAATAGAAGAAAAAGAGGACAAGTCGAAGCAATTGAGTGCCAGAGACTTAACTGTTGAAGTTGAAAGAACACAAGAAGGCTTAAAGAACTTATCCATGCAGAAGAGTAGAGCACCTACTCCAGAAATAGTAAGAGAAGAAGTATTATCCTCGAACCTTGTGAAAGATCCTCAAAAGTGTGAAGTTACTATACTAAGAGAAGATAAAAACAAGAATGGAAAGAGGACTCCAGAGACACATATCACAGGGAATAAAGAAAGGAAGCTCAGTAAGAAGAAAGAAAAGCTAGAAAAATTGCAGGAGGTTCTAGAGAGGACTTCACAGAAGGAAGGTTTGTAGAACTTGAACCTCGCCGAAATAGCAGAACAACACCGACTGGAACTTCACCATGGTGAAGCAATATGACTGTTCGAGGCATCCCAACTATTAGAACGACGCTCCAGAACGGCTAGAAATGCAGTTATTTCTAGAACCTTCACCATTGGACCGTTGGAACCATGCCATAATGGATGGAATTGTATTGATTGAGGCATTCCTTCCCGTTGGAGGAGTCTATTACGATGTTATCTATTTAACCCATCAAATGTCTTACCAGGGACACTTTTTCCAATTAGGATTATTCGAGCCCATAGAGAACTAATTTCTTTCGCGCATTGCTTATTGAGACCTTGCCACTCGTTATGCTTACCTTGAGCATTTTTCCACCTACCCGAGATATCTAATCTTGAGCATGTATGCTAGGTGACCTTAGCATAGTAGAGAAATCCATCGAAGATATCCTAATAGAACTCATGGCTGAGAAGGTCCTTTCCACAGGAGTAGAGGCCTCGTCGACGAGAGGAGTGGAATCATCCCCATCGACTGTGTGTCGATCTGGGCCATCCCAAACTACGACAGTGAAATAGAGCAAGCATCGCGATGACTTGGAAAACACAAAGCTCATCCCATCAATCTTTCCCAACTATACCCCTCCTCTAGCTGGCATGGTTAGTCGTGATAGCATCCCAGGAGACTTCGACTATACACTGATCATTGCATACCTCACGAAGGGGATACATGCAGTTGGATTGTAGTTAGGATAGATTATGACGCCAAAGATCAGTGATTTCAATGTGGGAGACTGCAAGAATTATGGAATGGTCTTCCCACACAAGTACTTTACCAAGACAATGGGGAAGAAGTCAAAGATAATCCCCCAGCTGTGGACCATGGACATCGCGAGATCAACAATCCTTAACGTGATGAATATACCACACTTCGACAAACATTTGGAGGTTAACGCATGCATTAAAATCCTCCTATAATTCTACCATGGTGGTTACCTTTGGTTGGATCTATGTATCACTATAGATCCAACGATGATCCATTGAATCACTGGATTGAGCATGCAAGGACTCGACCCTTAGGATTTTTACCTAGGGAAGGTTGCATATCATGCCCTGGCGCGGCACATAAAAGACACTTACGATGATGTAGAGAAGGGGAAGCGGGGCTACAAGGTAGCCTCCATCCAAAATGGCGCAATGTGCCTAGCTTTCCATTTGATCACTGGCAAGATCGTCAGGAAGAACAGACCAATGCAGGTCATGAGGTTTGTTGTTGACCTTGCAAGCAAATGAGTCAAAGGGATGCAAATGAATGGGTGAGCTAGCTCGTCAACCAGTTGGAGAAATATTTCCGTGAAGCATAAGACCAGGGCTACAAGTTTCATTTTAGCTGGTTGTTGATTCTCATTTCCTTCATCGCTTAGGAGATGTCGGAAGGAGAGACCTTCCCTAAAATTGAGTTGTCTGAACCACTGGCCGCGAAGTTCACTATGCTCTGGTATTCGAGAAACATGGAAAAACAATGGCAATCCAATGTGGTGTTGCACAAATATTATTTATAACTAAAGAGGGCCATTGTATCTTTCCCTTGCATGACGTTGAATACTCTGCACAGGTTCAGACCACTTGTGAAGTTCTGCGCAGATAGGCATTCCATTTACATCACTGCGCGTGGGGACGAACATAAGGAAGAGCTCTAGTCCTATTACAAACTCATAGAGGAGGACATGGAAGAAATAACCAAGGAATGGCCTACAAAGTTCCTTATACTGATTGAACAGAAAGAAATCTCTGATCCCAACCTCATCGAAAGTCCTGTAGTCACTCGAGAAGAGTATGATGGACCCAGCAGCAACAGAAGGAAGAAGAAGGAAGAAGTATAGGAAATGAACAATGCATCAAAGGAAACTACACCAGATTCACCAGGAGGAGGAGGAGATGACGAAGTAGACTAGGAAGAGAACGAAGGGGAAGAAAACAAAAAGAAACATGGCGAAGTGACACCGCCTAAGGATCCCATCACGGAGGCTGAGACATCCAAGAAAAGAAAGGTTTCCCCGAAGAAACCATCAGCACGAAAGAAATCATGAGCAAATAAACCTCCATTACAGACTGTTCTCAAGGTGGATGATATTGACTTCATCATCGTCGTTGTATCAGATACCTCAGAGGACATTTTGTAGTGAAGCAAAGCTAAATAGGAGACAATGTTTGACAGGATCGAGGCAGAGATCAAATGGGTACAACAGGTTGTTTATTCGAGCCACGCAGTGTATACTACGTTGTTGTCATCAAGGGGCATAGAAGTAAGAGATGATCCTGCCCAGCTACGCAGATTAGAAGATTTGACATAGGCTCACCTTCGTCGGGTCCAGGAGGAAAAGGAGTAGGCCACAGAGGCATTAAAGCAAGCAAAGTAGGAAGATTTAGAGAAACTTCGGGTTGCGCAGCAAGAGAAAGATGACCTCCAGGCGAATTTTGAAGAGGATATAGTGCAGGTCCAAAAGGAAAAAGAACAAGTGCTCGCGGAACAGATAGGAGTCAAGGAGGCAGTCACCAGAGCACTTCACTCTATTTTGGGCCTCACACAGATAGAATAATACATAGTGGAGAGTCAAGTGGAGAAGCACGTTCAAGCTATTCAACAGCTTCAAGCAAGAGTGGCAGAACTGGAACTGAAAGTAGTGCCAAGCACTCTGCAGGAAGTTTGAGACTAGAGAGAAGAAACTACCAGGAGCGCAGTAGAAAGAATCAAGGCATTGGCCTCAGAATGTAAGAAATTAAGCAATCTAAGTGCACAGACTTATGAAGGCCTTGCAGAGGACCCAGAACTAAGGGCATTGGAGTTACAGCTTCAGGAAGAAAATCAACAAGCAGCGATAGTGCAAGCACATTTGAAGGTATTGTCAGTGGTCGAGAAGATGAAAAGGTCACAATAATAGTGCATAGTTCAGCAAAAGGTCCTTGCCATCCATAGTAAAGCCATGGAAGTGACCCAGAGACTCCAGCCGGTACAGGATGAAGCCTGCACACTTTTTGAGGAGATAGAGGGACAAGGAGCACAGCTAGAACAAGTAGTCACCTCAGTGGAACAACGATTGGAAGGACTGGTCACAGAGAAATTCATCCAAGAGTTCGATGAAGAGGAGACTCTAGCAAAGTAGAAAGTTGAGGCAGCTCGAGCCAAGCTCGAGGCCTTTGAAGTAGAGTTTCCCAGGTCGGAGTGACTCGGGATGAGTCACAGGTGAGTGTTGGGGGCTTGTTGTCCTTTGACAAAGTTTTGGAGAACCTTGGTCATGTTTGACCATTTTTGGGACTTCAATAGGCTAGTCGAAGACGGAGCGACTAGGCGAAGGGAGATCACGGGAGCTCGCCCCTTTTTGAGGGATTTTTGGGTTTAGGGTTTATGTAATGGGTATGGTATGTCGGCCCATGGGTCTTACCCATGTTTTAGGCCCCTTTTGTAATATATAAATAAGTATCTAGGTGATGTAAGAAGGATTCAGTTGTAAGCCAGTGAGCTAAGTGAAAATAGTTGCAAATTCTTTGTGCATAATGTGTGTTGAGAACTTGCAGAGCTAAGTGCAAGTGATTGTAAGAAGGCTCTGTGTTGTGCCAAACTCGGGGAAGGAGGATCTAGCGAGGTGCATGTAGACCTCCTATCCTATCCAGAGTGGGTTTGTGTCTCTGTGCATGTAAGAGGATTGAAATAAGATAATAAAGAAGACAAAGAGTTGGTGGACGTAGCCCCACGCTGGGGGTGAACCACGCATATCCTGTGTTGTGATGGCTTTGTGTTATTGATGTGATTTATGCTTAGTATTGAATATTTATATATGTTAGATACATATGATGGAGTAGCTTAGTGCTTAGTTATATGAATGAATGCTATATCTGATATATTTCTATGTGCTAAGTTCTTCGATGTGTTAGATCTTGTTGAATACTGCATTGTTCTGTAATTAGGGTATTACTTGCGATGTGTATAAAGGGATAAATACTAATGAGTATTAACTGCTAAGTGATTTGTTAAGTATTGTGATCATAGATCTATGTCTCATCTAGGTTGTATACACTTGAGTCCTACAACCCCCCCTGCCTCTACCTCGGGTGAGACTTCATCTGCTTCGCAGGTGTTGCCGAAAGAGCCGGTAGTTAGGGTTTTGTTGGTGCATTGTTGAAGCATTGAACCTTGGGTCTACCCCTGTGCCAACAGGCTCAAAGAGTAATGTCAAGCATATGGAATGTTTAAAGAGAATGTTTTAACAGAGTGTTTTTTCTACCTTTGGTTATATAAGAAATGATCCCTAAATGAAATTAATAATAGGACAATACAGAGGTCGTATTTCATTGTCTAAGTCACACTTATAATATCAAATGGTGTGGGATAAACTTACAAAACCATCAAACAAAGCTAGGCATCAATGGCAGATGAGTCTCACCTTGTTTTCACTAGAAGGAAGTAAAGAGTGCACCCTTGAACAAGATATGAGATGCAATAATTCAAATAGCTTGCAGGTCTTGTTTTACTTATAGTAAACACAGAGGGAAAATTTATTACATAATGAATTGTTGATATAATGTGATTACAATAGTTGTGATACTAAATTGCAATCAATCACTTCTCAAGGAATTACATAAAGGAATTAAAAGATATGGAAATAAAGAAGAAACACACAACTCAAACTGAAAAAAAAATTAGAATCTCTGTCTGCACTTGTATTGATACTAAAAAAGGAGAGTTTTCTATATTACATCTGGCAAGAAGAAGCCTTGAATGAATATTGAATCTACGTATTTATACAAAAACTGTCACAACTCAAAATGGTTGGACTTCTTTCAACAAAAATAACATATATTTGAAAAATATAACAACATGTAAAAATCTGATGAGTTCTGCTGGTGTTCTCCTCTGTGTCTTCATATGTTGGGAAAAAATGCCTCTTTTCTTTAATCTTTTTAGGCTTGACATAGTTGTCGTCTGACCTCCTTAATAATTTGGCATATTGTCGTGGTCATTTTTATATGTTGCCATCTGTCCCTCCAGATATATTCGCCAATGTAATGAGGCACAATCGGGATCAGTGAGAGATGATAATCGGATGAGTAGCATTGCATGGCTCGTTAAGGAATGCATAACATGCATAATAAAAGTAACCGTTTGTGGGAAGGATGACGATGGAATAGGTGTATGATGTTGAATTAGGGATAGGTGAAGATTTAGAATGTGAATGAATGCAATAAGTGGTTGTAGGAAGGTGAAATATAGGGAGGGTAAAAAGAAAGGTCACTGTGCATGTTTCCTTATTTGCTTCCATATATGCTTGATTTCCCATGTTCTATACATTGGTTGCATATATTCAATAATTCCACTACTAACTTGGAGGGCTCAATCGATTCATTTACCTCAAAAGTGAATAATATCCTCTCTACCTGAGGCAATGTTTCTCTGATCTGTTTTATTTCCTGAGCTGTGGCTTGAGGTTATGAGCTTGGACTTACTAGCCACCTATTGATCTTAAGAATATCAATTTTACTCATTTCCTGAATGGTCGTCATAGTTTCTTCCTCGCTCTTCGTAGAATTATGTTGATTTATTTTAATATTGATTTTCCCTAGGGCCTCCGCAATACCATTTCCCTCAAAATCAATTAGTCTCTTGTCTAATCACGAAAATGATTCTTGGAAAGCATCTTTTACTTCCTTGGCTAATATTTTTCTCTCTACCAAATTTGTTCCCCAAACCTTCAGGGCCATATCACCTCGTAATTGTTCAAAAGGAGAGAGCACAAGAAAATCAGGGGCATTATCTTTATGCACCAATATGAGGGCTTCTTGAAACTTAGATTGGGTTGAGAGAGATTCTCTTTCCTTAATATATATATCCTTTAGAGAAAGGTCTACTTCCTAGTAGCACTTTTGGATGGCATCAACCTTCATAAAAAGGTCCTGCTGGACCATTTCCAGTTTTTCATTTATTTCCATTGCTTGAGTCTGGAAGGCTGAGATATATACTGAGGTGCCTTCGATCAGGTCTAATATGGCTTGCAATTTCCCTATCAATTCATCATGTTGAGTGACCAATCCTTGGTTGGCCTATGAATTTCGATGGAGCTCCTCAAGGTTAGCCTGCAACTGTTGGATTTGTTGTCGATCATGAGCTCTGATTTTCTCAAATTCTTGGCTCATCTTATTCATTATAGTCCGTTCCATGGCCTGTATTTGAATTTTCAAGTTCTCTACCAATAGGCACTTATGTCATAGTTGTTCGACCAAATTGTCTATAGACCATTGATTGGTCATGGCAAAAGCACCTAATGAACCTGCGACTTCCTTTACGAATTCTGGAGCATCTTGATTATTTCCATCATATAACATTCTCTGCCTTTTGGTTATCACTCCATCTTTCTGGTGTGATTCCGTTTTCACGATGGCCTTCCTCTATTTACTAAAGAAGAAATTCGAAGGAGACATCCCTTTAGGTGAGATGGGGGTACGATCATCTACAAAGACAATTTCAGAATTAGGATTTTTGAGGCTGAATTGTAGAGGTGTCAGTGACATAATAGGAGTACCAATCTCCATATATTGTTGTTGCTTTGTTGTATTTGAGGTACCAGCAGGGGTGGTTGGAGAAGAAGGAGACACCATTTTTCCTTGTTTTAGGAAGGCTTCGAGCTAAGCCTTTTCCTGAGGTCCTAGCGGACTTGACAATGAGGCATCTAATTTCTCAGTCAATACCTCTAATCTCTTTGGGGATTTTTCAAATTTATGCTTACCAAAGTGACTGGCTTCAGATTTTGTTGAATTGGCTTCCTGAGAAGGGGAAGTGACTACTTTCTCCCCTTGTAGTACCTTCGGTAGGTTTTTCCGCCTGTGTTTTTGAAAGATGATAAAACCAACTTGTTGATCTAGGGGCAAGGTTTGGAACCTGTTATGTACCTCCTCATAAGACTTAACTCCCCTAAATATTTCATCACACGGGGAGCTTTCGTGCACATATATTTTCATGTTGAACCAGGCTAGGTGATTTTCCACAACCTTGCGTGGGTCATGTCATTTGAATTCGATGTCAAACAATTTGACATCATCCAAAGTCGCAGCCTCCACTTTGGAGTGACCAAAATCCAGTAATAAGAACATGCCAACCTGAATGGGGAAAGTTGGCCATACCTTTTTCTGTGTTGCCTTCATCTCCTTGTTGATGCCTCTTGTTACTGTCTGGTAGGCCACTTCCCTATATACTATCCAGTTGGGAAAAAATCATGGGAGAGCATGGGGGAGGACCAAACACCTAAAAACTTGATATAGGAGAAGTTCTCCTCAATAAACCAATCTGCTAGCTTACCCAGATTCCCCATAATCTGGTCTAAAATTTGAGGTGGGTGGCCATATAGGGCTATGTGAACATGAATCACAACATTGTGGTAGATTTCATAAAATAAATCCTTGGATTTTTCTTCCCATATCTTGGAATGGTAGAAATGAATGGGATCGGCACTGGCTAGAGTCCAGCTCCAATTCATCAATGGGAAAGGTGTCATAAAACATATGACGTCCATGATATATGCCGACATATAAAAGGGGGTAGGTTTTCTCTTTGACTTCACTATTTTATAGTCTGCAATCTCTTTGGCCAAGTTATCAGACAACATTTTGGCCCAATTGAAAGTAAAACCCTATGTTACCTCGTGCATGATGGATACCCATTCCACCAATAAATGCGTGGGATTCTTCTTTCCAAAAAATAGACATAGAATTAGGGTTACATACACCATGGGAACATCCAGATACACTGGATGCACTCCTTTTGCTCGAACTCTAGAATGAATGCAACATTGAATGTAAATTTAGGATTAGGGGATATTTTTTACATTACTTGCATATGTTCTGTTCAGAAAGAGTTGACAACGACCTTCTGATGGTTGACAATGCTCCCAGTTTGGATGTCAACGTGCTCTAAGTCCCATCTTATCATGTCGTTATAAGGCATGAGTCTCGGTCATGCTGCTATTTTCTGCAATTCCAACTACACTATATGTCTGAGTTTAGCTATGTAAGTATCTTCTTCTTCTTTAGCAGAGTCCTCTAGACAGTTGATGATTTCATGTTCCAAAACCTCGAACACCTGCGTCCAAGATTTAACAGTGTTCATGGCTCGCAGCATGGTGTCCGACAGAACATCCACATTTTGGTTTGAATCCTCGCCAGCTGCATCGAGATTTTTCATTATTTTTCACGGCACCATAACTTCTAAGGAGATAGAGTGAAATTACCTATTTGTAGAGAAAACTCGTGAATCCTTTAAACAGATAAAGCTTGCTAATTGCAGAAAATGAAAATGACTTCAAAATGGAAGTGCTTTTATTCAAAACAGAATCATTGTTTTTCGTATAACTTCTCTCACAAAAAATTTATTAACGTTTGATAGGAAAGTCTACCTGGAAATCTGCAATCTGTGGTTGAATCATTATCCTTAACTAGTCATAAATGCCACCAACACTTCAACGGTTCGTGTTCGGGATTTTTCGATGTGACAGAGTGGGAACCTCCTGAATCCCAAACCCATGAAAAGATTAATCTTTGAATAATCACTTGTAAACTTTTAATTAATCACGTTTAATATGGCTCGTTAGCTTCAAGTGTTTTGGAAATTCAGGCTCTGGAGATTCTAGGATATGATACAGGGGAAACACCCGAAATCCTAACCATGGGGTCATTAATTATCTCCTGATCATGATTGACTTAATCATTTAATGTTTAATACTTCGGCATTTTGGTATTTTGGTGATTTGTGAATTAGTTCTTTGTCAGAATCCCTAAGGATCATCTCCTGCAGTGACGTGTCGAGGAAAGGGAGGTGTCATGTATCAACTTGGGAAAGACTCGGAAGGTACACGTGTCTTATGACTTGTGCCCTTTCTAAAAAGTTTTAGGAAGAGAAATGAGAAGACACTTTCGGGTTTCGTAGCTTCGAGGTTTTTATTGTCAATACTTGTTGCAACATCCGAAGCATGTAGCTCCGAAGTGACCGTTAGAGACTCACCTCTTTAAAAATTAGGCAGATCCAAAACTCCAGAGGTATTAGGATCGTTCAATAAAATGGAAAAACTTCATCGACAACGGACATTGTGTGTGTCTTATTATTATCTAACCAGCAATGAATTGGATTTAAATTTTAAAATGTCATTTACGAGGTTCACGCTTTCTTTGGGGTAAAAATCATATTTTCGGGAGGTGAAAAATAGAAATCTTCAAAGCTCAAAATTGTGTTCCAACACAATGCATAGTCTAAGAGTACCATCCTTTTTCTTCACAAATAGTATTGGTTCTCCCTAAGAAGACACAATTGGTTAAGTATACCCTTTGTCTAACAATTCTTGTATTTTCATTTTCATCTACATCAACTCAAGCGTACTCATTCTATATGGAGCTCTTGATATAGGTGAAGAACTGAGAATAATATCAATTGGGAAACCAATATCTCTCTTAGGATGTAAGTTGGGTATCTCCTCTAGAAAAACATCCTTAAATTATTGGAGTATTGGATAGTCTTCAAACTTTGACTCTTTGTTTTTTGTTGACTCAAATACATGAACTTCATATAACTTGCAACCTTTTCTGAAGCTCCTTTTCAGTTGTAAGGCTGAAATCTGTCTAATAGAGATGGATTTCATAGTGCCTTTCACTAAAATTGGATTCCCTTCATTATATATACATTCAAAGGTCTTAATGCAGTAGTCCAACTTTAATTTATGTGTTGTTAACCAATCCATGCCATATAAAACATCATATGAACCTAAGGATAAAATATTCAAATTCACCCTTGTGAGTAGTCCATTCATTTCCACTAAGCATTCTATCAATTCACTGATCTTTCTCTTAAATCATTTAGCAAATTGATATAACCAAAAAAAATTATGCTTCCTTTTCTGAAGAATACATGATTGAACAATCTTAGGTCCAACATAGCTATGGCTAGATCCCAAATCAATTAAAATAGAAATATGTTTCTTAGCAATATTACCATCAACTTCCACCACTGATGCTTGGAGGTCTGCTTGTCGATCCTCCAATGTAGCATATATTTTAGGAATAGTCTTTGCTACATCATTCATTGTTGTGGGTTCTTGTATATTGTAGGTAGTCTTATTATTTTCCCTCCTATGAGGACACTCCCTGAGCGAATTATCTTCTATGCATCCCCACCAACACTTCAGAGGCCCTTTCCAAGGCTCCATTGGCTTTCTCACTGTCGACTCTGATAATTTGGTTCCACTCTGAGATAGAAATTTTTTCTAGAAGCTACTTTGTGCCAGATAATTTGGCTTAAAAATTATTGATTGGTTCTTATACTATGGAGGCTTAAATCCTTTCTTCCTTTACTCAAAATTCTCCTTTTACTTTTCTTTCCAAATCTTGTTGAATTTTGGTTTATTCTTTCTTTTTTCACAATAGTAATTAGCCTTTTTTATTAAATCATCGAGTGTCTTAGGCTCATAAAATTAAATCTTGTCTTTGTAATATTGAGGCAACCCACTAAGGAAACATTGAAGTTTCACTTTTTCATTTTTTATGTATGGACCATACCTTAGCAGTTCCAAAAACTTACTTGCATAGTCATCCATGCTTGATCGACCCAATTTCATTTCATGAAATTCCTTAATTTATCCATCATAATAACTTTTTGACAGATATTTTTGATGGAAGTAATTTTTAAATAGCTTCCAAGTGATTTTCATTTCACTAATCTTCTTTACATTCTTGAGATCTTCCCACCAGATGGATGCTCTACCATTCATGTTGTAAATGACCACTCTAGCCTTCATGTTGCCAGAGTAATCATGTACCTGAAAATAAATTTTCATTCCAAGAATCCATGCCTCATATTCTTCAGCAGACTTCAACTTACCATTAAAGGTAGGTGGTTTTATCTTTCATAACTCCCCCTGTAAGTAGTCTTTCAAAAATTTATTTTTCTCATGTATAGAAGAAGGTTTTGAACCATTACTAATGGAATCATCAAAAGTAGCTATGTTTCAACTTGAAATATTTGATATTTTATAAGTATCATCACTAGTGGCCCAATCCTTCGTGCTAAGAGACCTCTCTCTTGAGGAATTTTACCAGTGTTACTTGATATCTATATTTGATTCATGTTTTTCTGAATTCTAGCCAATATTTGAAATAAAAGAGCATTTAGTTAATTATGTTATTCTCAAGATTTGATAATCTTCTCATTATATGCTCTGTAAATTTGAAGTTCCACCCTCATACTTCTCATAGTCTCTGGCATGTCTGGAGGAGACTTCACATTTCTCCTCTCATGAGTCTCAGTTTCTTGGATATGTGGTAAATCTTCCATAATGTTTTGTATTTTTTCTTTCTCTTTCGACATGAAAACAATTTTAGGATAAAGATGTTATCTTTTCCAAAAGATAAAATAGCGTTAGTTTCATCCATAGTTTGACAATTATAGCCCTGAGTGTTGTAATATGGCTTCGATACCAATTATACCAATTGTAACATCCCCATAAATATTAATACATACTAATCATTAATTTCCTGCTTAGCTTCAATTTAGATATGAGAGATATAAAGAATTATCTTATATTACAAAGCATATGCTTCATAKTTCAAGCATTCCCTATAATATACTTGAAGAAAACTCGCCCTTCTATAAGAGCATCTTACGATATTATGTAAAGGTAAGACAAACCCTCTAATATCTAGCATGTAAGTTGTGGTTCAAAACGTGTACAAACATTAAAACATTTGCAAGCAATAGCATTAAGAAAAGGATGTTCATATATCAATTTTATCTTAGTGACTACAAAAGTGCAGAAAACTCGCCCTTCTATAAGAGCATCTTACGATATTATGTAAAGGTAAGACAAACCCTCTAATATCTAGCATGTAAGTTGTGGTTCAAAACGTGTACAAACATTAAAACATTTGCAAGCAATAGCATTAAGAAAAGGATGTTCATATATCAATTTTATCTTAGTGACTACAAAAGTGCTATGTTTACAAATTAAGAAAATAATTTAATTGAATTGCTTAGTTGTCATGTTGTACGTTACATTGATTGTTTTGTTGAATCATTAACAATTACTATATTAAATTTCAAAGATCTTATTAAACATTGATTGTTTTGTTGAATCATTAACAATTACTATACTAAATCTCAAGACCAAAAACATATTAAATTTCAAGGACCTTATTAAACATTGATTGTTTTGTTGAATCATCAACAATTACTATACTAAATCTCACGACCAAAAACATTGTAGCATATATTTAAATCAATTATATAAACCATATTTAACATCCTTATAAGAATTGCAAATTTACAACAAAATTGGAATATTAGCATGTGAATTATTTTGAAAGTTCCAAAACAGAGTCAAAGTCTAGACATGTAAACTTGATGAGATAAGAAAATATGAGTTACTATAGTTATGAAAAGTCGAAGTTTACATATATATGCTCCACATATATTTGATAAAAAAAAAATTATCACCTCCTATATTTGCATAATGTTCTTAAAGCTATTGATTAGATTTAATTCCTTGTTAGAATAATCCCTTTGATCTAATAGGCTTATTTAGAGCAACTTCCTTTTTTTTTCAAAATAACATCCTTTATGGATTATAGCCTCTAAAATCCACACAACAATATCCCATATAAATCTGTAAAACAAAGATTTGTGAGCATTTGTGTTGCTACAACATCATTTAAACATATTCTAAAACCTCATAACAAAGTTACGCTGCAAAAAAATTAATGTACTCCTCTGGAAAGTCATCACAAATTTTGGAGTTATTGAGGTCCAAACAAGGTCCGTTGATTAGAGTAAACAACCAGCCCCTTCTTCCCTCTTACTGCTTAAGAATGGAAAGTTCTTTTTTTTGTATTTTTGGAGGCATTCTTCTCAGCAATACCTCTTTGATGTATTTTTGGAGGCATGATGTGGCATCGTCTTCAAGGCCATTCACATTGTTTTATCTTCCTAGCCACTACCAATCTCCAAGTGAAAGATTTTATGTATAATTACAAATATGTAACACTTTTATGTATGTGAAGGTTTGAACTTTTGGTTTGATGCATAACACACTTGTTTGATTACACTTGTTTGATTTATTGGTTAAGGATTCATACATATGTGTTAGAACTTTTTAGCTCTAAGAAATTAAGGTTATTTATACATCTGTGTGGAAGAGCTTTGTAGCTCTTAGAAACTAATGTTTTTTTTTGACAAAACCATTAAAATAATATTTAAAGGACTAATACTAACATAATCACATAGAATTGGGTTGATATTGCTGATACCTAATAATCTTAACCAAACTTTTAAACAACATTTTAAACTCTTTACCTTTGCAAAGTTTGAAAAAGGAAAAATCACATATCTCAAAAATCTCATTTGAAAAGTGGTCAACAAACCACTAAAAGCAATGACAGATGTTGTTGAGAAATATGTAACAATCCCATCAATGACTATCAAAGGATTTATATTTTTTTATGACAAACACCTAGTCCCAATGTGGAATTAAAGCATTTGGATCATACGCCACAAAGACCCTACCGTGAAAGAACTATACAATTTCAGTAAAATTGCATTGCAAATATTTTGTCTGAAAAAATAAGCACGGTTAAAGAAAAAACCAAGAGAGGGCTAAAACGTTGACAAATCTTGTGAGATTTAGGGTGCTAACTAGAATATAGAATTTGACAAACATATTTCAAAAGTATGAGAATGAAAGACTTTGGATAAGGAAGGAATACCATTGATAATTCATGAAATTCAAAGTCCTAGAGAACAAATAAATACTCAAGTATGGATTTAATAAGAAAAATGACTACCAACATATACATACCTATGCCATTAAACTGGGATTTGAAGCAATCTCCACGATTTCCACCTGCTCACATATTTTGTTAACATTTTAAAGGGTAAAATCAACTAATATTATCTAAATTCTATAAGGCATGGTTCTATCAAAGTAGCTCCTTAGATATCAATTTTTTTTAATGTTAGTGTTCAACATATAGCCAAAAGAAAGATCAACAAGACTTGAAACTACAAAGAATGATACCAATCTGCAGGGATGACAGAAAATGTAATCATAATTTTATTACTTCCATGTATAGACTTCAGAGTAGAGTATAGTTATATGGCTATGAAGGTTGCCTTGCCTGTGAATTCAAGTCTTTAAATCAATAAAGCCATCTCCTTCAGAGTAGTCTCCAATCATTTAATTTATGCCATATGGTATTTTGGATCCTATATACTTATAATTCTACAAAATCAAAACTTAGTGTTTTCTTTACATTTGTTGGAAATAATATCTAAAACTATATTAAAATAAGGGGAACAAAGTGGGTAAGGCAAAAGAGGAGTCATGGTGGTAGGAAGCAAGAAAATTGATTCAATGCATTTTCCTTCCCAGGAAATAGCTGTATATAATTTGCCCACATAGAAATAGGTTTTATATAATTTTTCCATACAAAATTAGGTTGTATATAAATTTCCCATATTGAAACAAGCTAGCCAGATTCTAATTTAACAACAACAAATACTTAATAGTAATGCACAATAATCCTCTTTTTCAACCATACATTTTTTAAAATCAAAATATATAAGTAGAGATGAACTTATCTTATTGTAACATGTAGACCAAACAACTAGTTGAGTGATATATGTCCACCCAATCATAGGTAGTTAGTTGTAGACACCAACCCTTGGCCGGGCTATGATACCACCAGGGTGAAGTAGGACAATAAAAATATGAAATTTTCAAACTAAGCAGGTCCAGACCAAGTGATTTTTATTGTTGAGCTTGTTGAGGATAGTGCATCTCTTAGGCACCCACATTGCATGCCCCACACAACACAAGGTGTAACTCATTTTCTACTACACGGTACCTCAAAAAATACTCCCTCTAGTGCTATTTAGTGTGTGCATAGAAAAGTCTAGGAAGATGTCTTAAGCTTATGCATAATCCCCTTGGTTTCTTGGCACATTTTTTAAGTCTAAAATATCCCTTTCATGGCTAGTTTGTTCTCTCATGGAATCGACTCCCTCTTTTTCACCCTCTACCTCCAAAAATCTCCTCCTTCCCCTTTTTCCAACCACCTCTTATTTCCCATTCAAATTTACAATGCATGCATGATGGTAAGAGAATTCCAATTCAACTTGTTTCGTAGTAAGAATGTAGGGGAGACGTGTTATTGGATAAATCAGTGAATGCAGACATAAAATAATCTTCCTAGATCCACCTGGATCTAGAACAAAACAAGACAAGACATGATGCTTTCCCTAAGTTACAATCATTGAATTTACTACCAAAGAAGGAATGGATGACATACCTTTGGATATCGCTTCCTTATATCTTTGTTGTTCCTGCTTCGCTCCAGTGCTCTTGTGAAATCAAATCTGCAATGACACAAACCAACCAAAGTGAAAGAAACAATAATAGATTCAATGAAAACCTAAACATGTGATCAAGGAGTCATGTTATAAAATGCCAATGATTTTATGGGAAAGAAACATGTTACTGTATTATATTAAGTAAAAGTAGAAGATACAACCAAATTGTCTTGATGTCGCAAGTTCCCTTTCAGTGGTCCTTTGTTCCAACGCACACATACACTTGCTCTGAATTTGTATGAAGATGGTCCACAAAAGCTTGATGGAATAATAGAGACCTCAAGCATCAATTGCAACAGGATCCTTCACACAGTCTTCAACCTAATCTTTCAACAATTCTTTGCTTAATCTTACTTAACCTTTTCCATGAGAAACCCATCATTATATAGGAGAAGGTGAAGTGGTTAAAGGGATGAGGATGATCCCATCAAATCAGAGAACTCAGTAGGATCACAACCATACGGATGCCACCTCACATTCTAGAAGATCCTCCTTCTAGAAACTTCATGAACTTCTTCTTCTTTTATCTTTCAAACGCTGTCGCACCCTGCCTATATAGCAGCCTACAAAAACCCCATGATCCAGGTATAAAGAAGCCTGCAGAAATCAAGGATTTCCGCACTGTGTACTACGTTAGCCTGCGACGTCATTCTAAAAACATGCCTTGTAGAGGAAGAAATCAATCATTTTCCTCATGTAAAAGATTCTTTTGAGAGACTGAACACATGCTTGTAGAATCATCATTAGGGTGACCAAAATAATGTGTAACAGAATGCCCTCCAAAGTATGAGGTTGGAGCTTGTGACATCCGAAATACTTTGTAAAATGAGTGTGTGTCAGGAACAAAGAGCACACCAATCGGGAACCTGCAAACAATCAAGAATCTGCACAATATTATACCATTTTTGAGGTAGGCATTCCCATGCTTAGACTACAAATGATTTATGTCATAAATGTAAGTTATGGCCACCAATCATACACTATGGATCCATGTCATCAAGATGATACATAGCCACCAAGAATACGCTGTGGATCTATGTGTTAACAAACTTGAAATCTGAACATAGCCATGAGACATACAAAGTGGATCTATGTGTCAATACAAATCATAAATACTCCATCGCAACCTGGACCAAAATGATGAGATCTAGGGTCTTCAATTCCGTCATCCGTAAGTACGAATCTAGCCATGTGATTACAGGTGTTGAAGTCAAACACGATAGAAACCACTTGATTACTGGTCATTGATGAAAATCGTTAACAATCGTGAGAGAAATCACCATTGATGTCAATGACTCCCAAGGTACCTTAGTACAATCCAATGAATGTGAATAAATGAGCTGAAGTCAAACACTCGATGGAATCTTTCAATCAGGTACCAATGATGGGAATCCACTTTCGAAAGTGAATAAACCTGCCATTGAGGCATGCAGGCTCTAATGTACTAAATGATTTCTAAGTCTTGTTCCCGGATGATGAGTTGAAGTCGATAGGAAAAGAATCGTCACAAGAGGGTTGTGATGTATGCCCCATTAATGACACAAAATAAGAAACAAATTTAGGGTAGATAAAAGTATGACAATGATTCGAAACTGACACAGGGAAGGCCAACATGGTAGGAATTGACAACTGCAGATGGTCGATTCGATAGAGGGATTGTTTGGACTTCTCTTGAACATATGAATGACATGACAATGGTTTTGGAAGAATTGACTCAAAGATGACCCAAGATATGAACTTCTAGAAAGTCAGACGAGAGACAAAAGGATTTCCCAACCTAGATTCAAATGATGAAGGAGGGTGTCATGTTCAAGAGCGACTATTACTGCCACTAACACAAATACAGAGACATGTTTCTTTCTCAAATTTTCCCCCACCATTTCTGGCGAGTACCTCCTTATTTTTACACAAAATTGAGGAGCTTAACATATGCTTGTTGATATAAGCTCATCCTTCGGACGAGTACCTCAAAGTATGTTTAACAAACCTTAATAAGGAGTGGTTCGGTCCCGTATGGGTCTTTCGATGTTTGTTTAACGAGTCCAAAGATAGAAAACTCGGGGGTTTTTCATATTTTGAGAGTCTAAAAAACACCTAAAGAGAACTCTATCATTTCCTTTTTCATAAAATAGTGCGATGGGACCGAAAAAGTGATAAATTACCACCCATCAAATGTTTTCTTCAAATACTTTTATGAGCGTGAAAAGAGCAAGGTCTCTCGACAATCTTTTCGTTTTTATGGAGCATGAAAAGATCTTAAAGGATACTCCATGCATTTCGCTTTTCATGTTACCATGACGAGTACGAAAAAGATGACAAAAGTATACTCGATTGCATTCTCATTGATTTTCGAGCACGAGAACGAACAAAGACTGAGCTCGAGGTTTTTCTGAAAAACCTTAAAAAGTACTTGTACATGTGAAGAATATAAAAAAAAATCACGAAAAAATATCCATACTTCATTGTTCAAGATCATAATTCCTCCATCTGCGAGAAAACAAAATACTCACGAGACCATTAGACCTTTAGTTTTTGGATAAAATACATTTAAATAATATAAAATATTAACAGAAAAAGTAAAAAGTGAAATAAATAGGAGTAAAAACTCTTTTTACTATTTCATTTGGATTTTGCCCAAAACTTGCCTAGAAACCCTATTTTTACCTTAGACTTCAACTGTCGATTGCGGGGGGCATGGGTGACCATTCAGTGAACGACTTCCATCAAAACGGTAATCTCTTCGTCCTCTTGCTTTTCATCAGATTAAATTTTATTTTTATTGGTTTAAAATGGTTTTTTGAGTTGATTTTTTGTTTGGTAGGTGCGCGCTGGGGCTGCCGCAGGTGACCAGTATCAAGGCCTACGGAAATCAATGTTTTCCGTAGGCACCCTGTGTCTCACCTATGGAAACCCCGCACTCTGTTAAATCTCTGCCCGTGGCAACCGAAAACCAAAAAATCTTTGCATGCGTTTAGCCAATAGAATTTTTCCAAAGCATCAAATGAGGATGCTAACTCCCTTTTATTGTCCCAATGCAGGTATTTGATCATCAAAATGGTGGAGTGGAGGGAGAGGGAGAATGAAGATGATGACCATGATGCCTTGAATGACCTGGGCACTGTAAATGCTCTCCAACAATGTGGGCTACTGAAATTCTTTAAAATGAAGAGCATGAGGGCCCAATTGAGGCTACTAGAGTATATAGTCCACATGCGGGATGTGGACCAGCAGATGTTTCATGTGAGTGCCCACGTACTATCCTTAGATATCGAAGATATCTATTTCTTGACATGATTATCTCTTCCAAGGTATCATGTGAATTTGACAACAGTAAGAGGTGGTGGTCTACCAATGAGCAAGTATCTTCGTTGATAGTGTGATCATGGGGCAGAGAGCCGCAAGGGCAAAGTTGCCATCAAGGGTGTCCGGGATTTACCCCTCTAGACTATTATTTTTACCATTTCACATATGGCGGGGAGTGCATCTCCTCACATGGCCCTCCAAAGATATTTTCAATATGCAGTGGAGTGTATGGAACCTATAGGGTGTTCAACTTGAGTGACGGAGTCCTTCGTAGCATGAAGACATAGCTAAAAAAATGCAAGAAGGGGGACCTAAATAAATTTGGGTATGGATCTATTTTGGTGTCTTTATTTTTAGAGAGGGTCCCCCATTTACGTTTATAAGTAGAGTGGGGCATATTGGACCCATGAGACTCAACGATGAAGAGGTGGTGCAACCTCATGGCTCGACATGTAGCGGGCCCCATCATCAAATACAACGATGCATTCTTTGACTGGTTGAGGCCCCAGATATTGATGGTGGATGATTATGCATATGCTGAGTTGGATTTCAGAGGCAACCCCAACTTGGTTCTACCTAAGGGATTTTAGTGGGGAGACGCAGGTAAGACAAACATTTTTTTTTATGATGTTTTTTGTAAATTTTAAAATATAAAATGTTTTTTATGCTTTCAATCCGATGACTAATCAAAATATTTTGACAATGCAGATGTAGGGCCACACCGGCCTCCAGGTACATCCTCTATTCAGAGATGAGAGGAAGCAGTTGTGGTAGCAGGATGGGGTGTTGAAGACTATGAGGCAGTCGAGCAGAACCTAGAGGGATTGACCGCAAATATCTCATACATCTCCATCAATGAGATTCCGAGACATTATCAACGTCATACTATAGGCGTATCTGGTTCACTTAGTTGACTACTTCGCAGGGTAGCACAGGCAATAGTGTTCTACCGTGAGCAGCATCATGTTGATGGGCGAAACTGACCGTCCGTCAACTGGGAGAGTGGAACCGGTCCGGGGTTGTCTAAATAACCCAAGCCGTTTGGTATGGACCACCCTGACGAGTTTAACGGCTTCGTTGGCCGCTCTAAGGTCTCATAAGGAAACCAAAGAGAAAGTGATCTGAGCTAAATGATCTAAACTAAGGAAACTAGAAACTAATAAAA
>JASDQU010100944.1:453359-483526 GCA_032191745.1 Picea mariana | reverse complement strand
TAACTAGAATATAAAAATGGAAGAACAAGAAAATGAACACATCATCAAAAAAAATGAAAATAAGATGTATCCTAGGAGTTGCTTGCCTTGCTGGAGAATTTGTGTTGCTTAATTTGTTGAAGGTTGTTACGAACCTGTGGCTGGAATGGTTGGACCTTTTTAACCAGTCTGGCTAGATAAGATGTCTGTGTGTAGAAGGAATGATAACAAAGAATGGAAATATTTGCAAACGAGTCGCAGCCTAGCCAATTCCTTGAGGGGTAGCCTTGAGAGCAATTGTAGTTGCAGTTCACGGGGCAATTTAGCCCACACATTATTATTCTCAAGCACATCACCGGCACGACCAGTAACAACCTGTAACACAAAAATCGCCGAAATTTTACAGCAAAAGATTGTAAGTCATAATTGTGAATTTCTCTGACTTGAAAAATATGCTAAGTAAAATTGTGTGAGAGGAAACAGAAGAGAATTTACCAATCCATTAAAGGAAGTGCACGCTTCTTTCCGAGGCATCGTTTCTCATCGTTGTTTATTTGTACATCATATTTATACTTTAAGTTTCATCTATAATAGAAATAATTTTCAGAGTTTTGTATAATTAGAAAAAAGCAAGACATGTACCTTAAAAAAAAGACAAAGGAAAATGCATGCACATGAAAAAACAAACAGTTTAAATTACAGATCGGACATGCTAAATTTGAAATATTGACAACCGCATCAAAATATACTCCACTCATTGTTATTCATTATTCATTGRAATCATATTTAGCATGGAATGCTTTTTGGGAATAGGTAGGTAACTGAAAATTTAAACAATATAACTTAAAAATATAATTTTTAAAAATAAATTTATTTTTAAAAATTATATTTGATATATTTTTCATTTTATTTTATTAATTCAATATATACAAGTATAAATATTTCTTGTTTTATAATGTAAAAACATATTGGTACATAATATATCTGAAAATTACTAAGATCTTGTTTTGGTAGAAAGAGGAAATTGAGTGTTTTATGAACAAGATAGAAACTAATATTTTTTAGAGAAACCCAAATCTAAGGTAAAGATGCTTGAACAATTTTAAAAGAATCTTTTGGTTCGGAAAGAATTCCAATTGAGAATGACAAGCAGGCCTTGTGGTTGGCCAAAGTAGCCAAAGGGAATGAGAACATGATATTTAAAAAAAGCTAAATCACAATAAAATTGTCAACACAATTTGGGAAATGCAAAAATAAGATGGAAGCAAAATAAGGAAGTTTGGGGAAATAACAAATTTCGTAGTATTTCATTTCCAAAGTGTGGATAAAGAATATGAGGGAAAATATAGTTAAAAGCATAAAGCTTACATCTTTTTTTTTTCCTCCAGTTTTATCAATGAGGAAGACAATGAGATGTTCATGGAATATGTATCAAAGGAGGATTTAGAAGTTTTATTTCTCTATTTTTATCAATGAGGAAGACAATGAGATGTTCTGGAATATGTATCAAAGGAGGATTTAGAAGGAAAAAAGTCTAAGACCCAATGAGTGGGCATTGGAATTCTTTATTGGAATTATTAGTTGCTTGAAGAGGATATTCTTCAGGTTGTAGAGAATTTAGGGTCTCTACTAAAGCGCTAATTTCTTTTGACTCCACATTTTTATCATTGATTCCGAAGAATGATGATCTTTCTTCATTTCATGACTTCAAGCCTATCTCTTTATGGAATTATATATACAAAATAATAGCAAATATGATAGCAACTCAAGAGAATAAAATTTTCTCTAGAACTATTTCTTAGGAACAATGTGGTTTGTTAAATGGGAGACAAATTCATGATGCCATAGGGGTTTCTAAATAAGGTTTGAATTCCATTAAAATGAAGAAGATGTTTGCAACTATGTTGAAATTGGACCTCTCTAAGGCCTAGGATAGAGAAACTTGGCTTTACTTGAGATTAAGGTTGATTCATATTGGGTTTGGACATCTAGTGGTAAATTGGATCATGGGGTGTTTGACATTTGTTTCTTTTGTTGTTTTAATCAATGGTTAAAATTCAATATTCTTCATCCCCTCTCATGTGTAGGGAAATATTGGAAGCCAAAATAATAACAACTATAATAGAGGAATAAAGGTGAGCAATACTCTCTACTTGAAAGGTGTGTGGGACTCTCTACTTGAGCCATCTATTGTTTGAGGGTGATGTACTTTAACTACATAGTGGGTTTTTAAGAGATGTTATAATGTTAAAAGAAATGCTTGAAACCTATAAAATAACATTGAGCGTGGAGATAAATTTTCATAAGTCATAAATTTCTTTTAGTCAGAATAAGGAGCACTAGGAAGCACTAGGAAAGGGAGATCTTACATGTTTTTCTCTTTTAGAATTTAACCTTTCAATCAAGGCTTAAAAACCTATGCTTCTATCTAAACCCTAATGACTATGGCATACAAGATTGGCATTGGATAGTAGAGAAGATTGAAAAAAGAGTGAATACATGGAGTAATAGATGGTTCTCTATTGGAGGAAGGATAACCAAGTAGTAAAGCTGGTGTTGGAATTAATTCTAGCTTATTGGCACTCATTAGCATTTATCCCTAAAGTGGTTCTAGAAAAGATAAGAAATAGGTGTTTCAAATTCCTATGGTTTGGTAAGAAGGATAACAATAGAATTCCTAGAATGTGAAGTGGTAAACCATTGCTAAGCCAAAACAATAGGATTATGGGAGCTAAAAAACATCCATTTTTTTTGTAAGACACTAGTTACAAAAAGTTTGTAAAGATTCATTTCTTAGGAGGGAATGTAAAGGTAGATAATAGTGTAAAAATATATAGAACCTCTCTAAATGAAAGAGTATATAAAAAGATTGAATAAACCCATAAACAGTGTGTTAAAAATATGGAAATCCTTAAGTCTATCATTTCCACTCATAGGGAACTATTGATTTCGAAGGTAGGAAATGGGGAAAATGTTAGAGTTGTGGTTGACCATTGGGTTGGGTGTGGAATTTCGTTTTTATTTCCATAGGATTTGATTGTTTCTCTGTAGAACAACATGGCAATATTCAATTTAGCACAAACAACATATCATATTTTTTCCAACTTGTGGCAACAAGGATAGATGAATGCAATAGGCTTGGCATTGGAGGGGGAAATAAGTTATGAATATATGGATTGTGTGGACAGATTAAAGATGATTCATGTTAGAACTACGAAAGTGGAGGATAAGTTGGTGTGATAAAAAATCCTCTCCTTAGAAATTATACAACCAAGTTGGGCTATAAGGAAATTTTTTAATATAAGCAATAAGGTGAGGTCAATTGGTGGTGGAAATCATTATGGAAAATAAGGGATATTGATCTATAAAATGATGCGGGTATTCCACTTGAACATCTCATCACAACAAATCTTGTAATATTCTAAAATATTCTATTATTCAATTTACTTCATCAAATGCCATATTTATTATTTCTAGCTTAATGCTCAAATTTATAAAAATAACTAGAATATAAAAATGGAAGAACAAGAAAATGAACACATAATCAAAGAAAATGGGCATAAGATGTATCCTAGGAGTTGCTTTCCTTGCTGGAGAATTTGCATTGCTTAATTTGTTGAAGGTTGTTATGAACCTGTGGCTAGAACGGTTGGACCTTTTTAACCAGTCTAGCTACATAAGATGCCTGTGTGTAGAAGGAATATTTACATTTTTTTGCAATATTTTCGACCTTCTTATGTTGGATAGAAGGTGCTTGGACTGAGGTTGCAGTGGTTGTAATGTCCTTATGTTCACCTTTTGAACAGATTGTGAAGAAGCTGAATTTTGTAGTATGAGATACTACCTTGCGGCACTGTTTAAGTGGGACAGTAGTCAGAACTACCTCTGGTATCCTGTAGAGATGACCCCCAGAGTAACAATGACACTACGAGGTCGAGACTCATAAATAGCATGGTGCTTCCACATATATGGTTGGCCCAAGAGAACATCACAAATAGCTAATGGTGTAACATCACATAATACCTCATCTTTGAAGGGCTGGATGTTGTATGAAAATCGACACTATTGGCTGAAACGCAGATCTCGTCCCTGGAAAAGCACCCTGATGTTGTATGGTTGCGAGTGTGGTGTTGTTGAAAATCCCAATTGTTTGACGACCTCTATTGAGATGAGGTTCTTCTGGCTTCCCCTATCAACAATGAAATGAAATGGGGTCCCCTTCACCCACATATATGAATGCAAGAGGCTCTCCCCCTCTTCAGGATCTGTTGGTTCTTCTGGTTAAATTGTTGCAATCACGACATTAGTGGTGGAGTCTGCGTCGATGATCTGTCTTCTACCAATATTTTTTGAATCAGATTCTAAATCAGAGTTTGGTTGTTTGTGTTTGATCTTGGCCACCAATCACTATTTTAAGTGACATTCATCGATGTTGTGCCAGGGGCTTTTGTGGAATTCACACCATTTTCTAGTGTCTTTATTTGTCTTTCTATTACCCTTCTTTTCGTGTGTCTTGGATTGGTTTTCTTAAGGTTGTTTGTTAGGGTCATCTTTACCATACTTTGTTTGTTACTGATTTGCAGACCCGAACTCCCTCTTGTTCTGGTGTTTATATTTATGCTCAATTTTAACAACATATTCATAAGCAACACCCAATGACTAGATGTCGAGAAAATCCATTTCATTTTGGATCTATCTATGTAGAGCCCCACGGTATTTCATAACCAAATGTCACTCATAGTATTTGATACCCATCTTGGTGTGCAAGGTATGGAATGTATTGGTGAACTCCAGAACTACTTGGACTCTCTCTTGACGCAACGTGGTCTATCTCATGTATTGGTTTTCATAGTTATCAACAGGGTAATATTGTTCCTTGACTGCATCCACAAACAAATCCTAAGTGGGCTTGGCCCCATATATTCCACATTCCTCTCTGGAAATTTTCTCCCAATAAGTTTCCCACCAATTTTTGACATGGGGGAGAGCCTTAAGGAGTGCGAAGGTGATCTTTTCCCTGCCAGAAAAATGAACAGAGAAATAACCTTCTAGCATATTTAACCATTTTTCTAGGGCATCTGCATCTATCTGACCTTCAAATATGGGAATATCAAAATTAACCTATACTTTCAATGATTCAGGTGGATATTGGTGGCCACCTACCTATTCCAACTGGCTCCTTTTGTCATCTTTTAGTTCAACACGTTCTTCTGTACTTTTTTGTAATTGTGGGATCTACACTTATGGGGGGTTTTGAAGCCCTACACATATTCCAGGTGGATACTGGTAGCATCCCACCTAATCCAACTGGCTTATTTTGTATGTTTTCATGTAAACACATCTTGTTGTACTTCCAGGGCCATTTTGGGGCCCTAAACAGTGTTATCTTGGTGTGCCAATGTCAAACTGTAGACGAAGTCAAAGTTTGATGGCATGATGCATATTTCTCTAAAAGACCTTTCCAACTGGCTATCACGTGCCTAAAATGAAGATTGTATGAAAAAGTTACGACCCCGAGAAGTTAACGTACTAACTTACCCAAACAGGGCCCACATGACTTTTGGCATTTCATCTCCTAGGGTTAGGTTTTTGGATGTATAGGGTTTTGGAATTCATGTTTATCACAAAAAGGCATTCAGAGCCTCATTGTAATCATCTTCTTGCAAATGAGTGTAGTCATCACATATCTTCTTAGAGATAAAGCTTCAACCATTCTAACAAGTCTTTCACTCTGTTTTTTTACAGTCTCTTTACAATTATTTCATTAATAGAAATCAAGTATTGTTGTATCTCTCTATTTTTGGCAATTTTCATGAGTATTTCATTGTAATATCTCTTCTTTCATTTCATTCCGAAAATAATCTGGATCAGTGGTATCAAAGCAGGATGCTCTTAATCATTTTTCAGTGCATGTCCCCGACGAGGTCCGCGTATAGCCAGTTGGGTCTCGAGCTTGTCTCTCTTGAGGACAATCAGTCTCGCACGCCCATGAAACCCTCAATTGCGACAGAAAATAAATACGATGGAGCATAATATTCTATTAACCTGTTGCGTGAGTAAGCTCTCGCATGACATAGGGAGGAAATGATGGAAATTTTTTCACACATCCTTCAATTCCTGCAGATAGAAACATGTGCATATTCATCAAGCGACCATTTTGGAGGAACCTCTCCCTTCAAGGTACAATTTAATTTTGATATTCCCATATTTGAAGGTAAGATAGATGTGGATTCCCTAGAAAGTTAGTTAAATCTATTAGAGGGTTATTTCTCTTTTCAAAAAATTTCCTATAGGGAAAAGATCACCTTCGTACTCCTGAAGGCTCTCCCCCATGTCAAACATTGGTGGGAAACTTACTAGGAGAAAAGTTCCACAGAGGAATCTGGAATATATGGGGCTGATCCCACTTGGGATTTTTTTGTGGATGTGGTCAAGGAACAATACTATCATGTTGATAACTATGAAGACTAGTACATGAGATGTACCACATTGTGGCAAGAGAAGAGAAAAATGGTGTTGAAGTTCACATATACTTTCCATACCTTGCACACCAAGATGGGTATCAAAGACTCTGAATGAAATCTGGTTTTGAAATACCGCGGGGCTCTGCATAGGTACATCCAAACCGAAATGGATTTCCTAAAAATATCATCATTGGAAGATGCCTATAGATATGCTGTAAAAATTGAGCATAAATTTAGGCACCAGAACAAATGGGAATTCGGGTCTGGAAGTCTGCAACAACCAAATTATGATAAGGATGAACCTAACCAATACCCTCCAAACAACCATTCCAAGACACAGGACAAGAAGGGTAAAGGAAAGATGAAGAATGACACTAGGAAGTGGTGTGACTTCCACAAAATCCCCTGACACAACACCGATGAATGTCACTTGAAACATTCATTGGTAGCCGAGGTCAAAGACACAGAACCGAACCCTGATTCAGAATTAGATCTAGAAAATATTGAAAACAGACAAATCATCGATGCAAACCCCACTGCTACTGTCGTAACCACAATAATTCAACTAGAAGAACCATTAGATCCTTAAGAGGGGGAGCGCCTCTTCCATTCACAAATGCGGGTGAAGGGGAACTCGTTTCATTTCATTGTTGATAACGAAATTAAAAATAACCTCATCTCAGCTAAGGCCGTCAAATAGTTGGGGTTGTTGACAACACCACACCCGCATCCATACAACATCAAGTGGCTTCACTGGGGATGAGATATTTGTGTCAGCGAGAAGTGCCTCCTGTCCTATGAAATCCATCCCTTTAATGACGGGGTAGTGTGTGATGTTGCCCCTCATGGTGTCTGTGATGTTTTTTTGGGCCAACCATATATGTGGAGACATCATGATGTCTATAAGTCTAGACCCTGTAGTGTCATTATTACTCTGGGAGGTCAGCACTATATGATACCAGAGGTAGTTATGATTACTGCTGCACCAAAATAGTGTTGCGAGGTAATCTTTCATACTACAAAATTCATCCTCTTCACAATCTGTTCAAAGGATGCACATACGACCGCTACAACCACTGCAACTTCAACACCTTCTATCCAAGAAAAACATATTTTCAAAGAGAAATAAGATATTTTTTCTTCACCTACAATGGTGCCTACACAATGCCCCATCAAACCCATAGACAACAGGTTGGTGGAGCATATTCAACCCTACTAGCAACATGTTTGTGATAGTCTTCCATAGACCAAGCATCACAACTTCTCCAACAAATCATGCAATTCACCAAGATTCAGATTTAGAAAATTATTTCCCCTCTTCCCTAGGGCACTCAACTCAATGGATACCATTGCTTCCTAAGGGGGGAGGATTGATTCAGGTGGATATTGGTGGCTACCCACCTATTCCAACTGGCTCCTTTTGTCATCTTTTAGTTCAACACATTCTTCTGTACTTCTTTGTAAATTGTGGGTTCTACACTTTTGGGGTTGTCTGAAGCCCTACACATCTTACATGTGGATACTCGTGGTCTCTCACCTAATCCAACTAGATTATTTTGTATGTTTTCATGTCATCAAATCTTGTTATACTTCCAGGGTCATTTTGGGGCCCTAAATTTTTTTTTTTGGCGTGCCACAGTCAAACTATAGATGAAGTTAGAGATTGATGGAATAATGCATAGTTCTCTAAAATACTTTTCCAATGGGCTATCACGCGCCTAAAACGAAAATCGTATGAAAAAGTTACAACCCCAGGAAGTTAATGTACTAACTTACCCAAATGGGGCCCACATGACTTTTGGCGTTTCATCTCCTAGGGTTAGGTTTTTGGATGTCTAGGGTTTTGGCATTCATGTTTATGATAAAAAGGCCTTCAGAGCCTCATTGTAATTATATTCTTGTGAATGCGCATAGCCATCACATCTCTTCTAAGAGATAAAGATGCCACCATTCTGGAAAGTCTTGCACTCTGTATTTTTACAGTGTCTTTACAATTCTTTCATTAATAGAAATCAAGTATTGTTGTATCTCTCTGTTTTTGGCAATTTTCATGAGTATTTCATTCTAATATCTTTTCTTTCATTTAGTTCCGAAAATAATCTGGATCACTGAAAGGAGAGGTGTTTCCAAAGTGGTTTCTTGATGAAGATGCACCTACAGCTATCGAAAGGTGTTGAAGGATGTGGGAAAAATTCTCCATCATTTCGTCCCTCTGTCGCACGAGAGAGTTCTCAAGCAATAGATTGATATAATCTTCTTCTCTGTCATTTTTATTTTCTTCTAATAGAACTACTTCTGGTATCATGTATTCGAATCTACCTCTCTTGACGCAATGTGGTCCATCTCATGTACTGGTTTTCAGAGTTGCCAACAGGGTAATATTGTTCCTTGACCGCATCCACAAAAAAATCCCAAGTGGGCTCAGCCCCGTATATTCCAGATTCCTCTATGGAACTTTTCTCCCAGTAAGCTTCCCACCAATGTTTGACATGGGGGAGATCCTTAAGGAGTGAAAAGGTGATCTTTTCCCTATCGAAAAAATTGTGAACAGAGAAATAACCTTCTAGCATATTTAACCATTTGTTTAGGGCATCTGCATCTATCTGACCTTCAAATACGAAAATATAAAAATTAACATGTAACTTGAAAGGAGAGGTGATTCCAAAGTGGTTTCTTGATGAATATGCACCTGCTGCTATCGGAAGACATTGAAGGATGTGTGAAAAATTCTCTATCATTTCATCCCTCTGTCATATGAGAGCTTGCTCAAGCAACAGATTGATAGATTCTTCTCCTCTGGCGTTTTTATTTTATTCCGCCATGGAGGGTTTATTGGGAATGCGAGAGAGATTTTCCTTAAGATAGACAATATCGAGACCCAACTTTCTATAATCGACCTCATCGGGGACACGCACTAAAAAATGATCAAGAGCAACCTGCTTTGATACCATTGATCCGGATTATTTTCAGTACGAAATGAGAGCGGAGATATAATAAATAAATGTACAGATATATATCGGATACACAATAATATAACATAAATATATCATAGATGAAACCATAAACATAGAGATACAGTAATACACAGTTTCTATTAATGAGCGAAATGTACAAAACAATAGAAATACAGAGTGCAAGACTCGCTAGAATGGTGGAAAATTATCTCTGAGAAGGGATGTGACGGACATTCACATTTTCAAGAATATGGAGTAAAATGAGGCTCTAAAGTCCTTTTCAACATAAATAAAATCCAAAACCCTAACCCCGGAAGATGAAAAACCAACAGTTTTGTGGACCCCGTTTTGGTTAGTTTGGTGTATCAACTTCCCGAGGTAGAACTTTGGCATACGATCTATGTTTGGGGCACACGATAGATTGTTGGAAAGATATCCTCGAGGAGATTCATTTTGGGGGCTCAATTATAGTTTTTTCTCATCATATAAGTGCTTGATCCTGAAAAAAATTCATTTAGGCCCTCAAAATGGCCTCAGAAGTTTAGGAACCGAAAAAATGCTAAAAGTAGTAAGATGCTAGAAGGTTGTTTTAAGCCAGTTGGAATAGGTGGGTGGCCACCGATATCAACCTGGATCAATCCTCCCTCCTTAGGAAGAAATGGCATCCATTGCATTGTGTTTCCGGGGAGAGGGAAACAATTTTAGTGAATCTGCATCTTGAGGAGTTGCTTTCCTTGCTGGAGAAATTGCACTACTTAATTTGTTGAAGGTTGTTACGAACCTATGGATGGAAAGGTTGGATCTCCTTAACCAGTCTCACTACATGAGATGCATGTGTGAAAAATGAATCTTTACGCTTTTCTGCAATCTTTTTGACTTGCTTCAGTTGGATATAAGGTGTTTGGACGAAGGTTGCAGTGGTTGTAGAGTCCTTTTTTTCACCTTTTGAACATATTGTGAAGAAGCTGAATTTTGTAGTATGAGATACTACCTTGCAACACTATTTCGATGGGACAATAGTCAGAACTAGCTCTAGTATCCTGTAGAGATGACCCCCTAGAGTAACATTGAAACCACGGGGTCGAGACTCATAAATGGCATGGTGATTCCACATATATGGTTGGCCCAAGAGAACATCACAAACATCCAAGGATGAAACATCACATAATACCTCATACTTGAAGGTATGGATGTCGTATGACAATCGACATTGCTAGCTGAAATGAAGATCTCATCCTTAGCGAAGCCACCTGATGTTGTATGGTTACATGTGTGGTGTTGTCAAAAATCCCAACTATTTGATGACCTCTGCTGATATGAGGCTCTTCTAGCTTCCCCTATCAACAATGAAATGAAACAGGGTCCCCTTCATCCACATATGTGAATGAAAGAGGCTATCCCCCTCTTCAGGATCTGTTGGTTCTTCTAGTTGAATTGTTGTGGTCACAACAATAGTAGTGGGGTCTGTGTCGATGATCTGTCTTTTACTAGTATTTTATAAATCATATTCTGGATCAGGGTTCAACACCTTGTTTTTTTATCTCGGCCACCAATGACTATTTTGAGTGACATTCATCAGTGTTGTGCTAGGGATTTTGTGGAAATCGCACCATTTTTCAGTTTCCTTATTCATCTTTCCGTTATCCTTCTTTTCCTGTGGCTTGGACTGATTTTCTGAAGGTTGGTTGTTATATATGTCTTTACCATACTTTGGTTTTTGTGGATTTGAAGACCCAAACTCTTTTCTATTCTGGTGCTTAAATTTCTGTTAGATTTTAATAGGATATTGATAAAAAACACCCAATGAAGAGATGTCCAGAAAATCCATTTCAGTTCTGATGTATTTGTGTAGAGCCCCACAGTATTTCAAAACCAAATGTCTCTCAGAGTCTTTGACACCCATCATGGTGCGCAAGGTATGGAAGGTATCAGTGAAATATGACACTGCTTGGTCGCTCTCTTGACGCAACGTGGCCCATCTCATGTACTGGTTTTCATAGTTGCTAACAAGGTAATGTTGTTCTTTGACCACATCCACAAAAAAATTCTCAAGTTGGCTCTACCCCATATATTCCACAATCCTCTATGGAAATTTTATCCAAGTAAGGTTCCCACCAATGTTTGACATGGGGGAGAGCATTAAGGAGTGCGAAGGTAATCGTTTCCCTGTTGGAAAAGTTGTGAACAAAGAAATAACCTTCTAGCATATTTAACCATTTGTCCAGGGCATCTGCATGTATCTGACCTTCAAATACAGAAATATCAAAATTAAATTGTACCTTGAAAGGAGAGGTGCTTACAAAGTGGTTTCTTGTTGAATATGTGCCAGATGCTATCAGAAGGTGTTGAAGGATGTGGGAAAAATTCTCCATCATTTCGTCCCTCTTTCATGTGAGAGATTGCTCAAGCAACAGATTGATAGAATCGTTTTCTCTGTCATTTTTCTTTTCTTCCACCATGGAGGGTTTCTTGGGAGTGTGAGAACGATTTTCCTTAAGAGATACAATCTTGAGACCCAACTTGCTATACTCGGACCTCATCGGGGACATGCATTGAAAAACTATCAAGAGCAGCTTGCTCTGATACCACTGATATGGATTATTTTCGGTACGAAATAAGAGTGGAGATATAATAAAAAAATGTACAGGGATATCTCAGATATTCAATAATATAACAAAAATATGTCATAGATGCAACCATAAAAACAGAGATATAGTAATACACAATTTATATTAATGAGGCAAATGTACAAAACTGTAGAAATATAGAGTGAAAGAATCACTAGAATGGTGGCATCTTATATTTGAGAAGAGATGCGACGAATATTCACATTCGCAATAATATGGATTACAATGCGGCTCTAAAGAAATTTTTAACATAAATAAAATCAAAAACCCTAACCCCGGAAGATGAAAAGCCAACAATTTTGTGGACCCTGTGTTGGGTAGTTTGGTGTATCAACTTTTTGAGGGCATAACTTTGTCATACGATCTCCATTTTGGGTGAACGATAGCTCTTTGGAAATGTATCATCGAGGATATTCATTTTTGGGGATCAATCAGGGTCTTTGGAAATATTTGAGGTTCTTGATCCCAAAAATAATTCATTTAGGCCCTCAAAATGGCCTCAAATTTTTAGGAACCGAAAACCTGCTAAAAATAGTAAGTTGCCAGAAGACTGTTTTAAGCCAGTTAGAATAGGTGGGTGGCCACCGATATCCACCTGGATCAATACTCCCTCATTAGGAAAAAATGGTATCCATTGCATTTAGTGCCTGGGGGAAAGGGGAAAATGTTACTGAATTTGCATCTTGAGGAGTTGTTTGCCTTGTTGGAGAAGTTGTGTTGCTTAATTTGTTGAAGGTTGTTAAGAACCTGTGGCTCGAAGGGTTGGACATTTTTAACCACTATGGCTACATGATATGCCTATGTGCAGAAGGAATATTTACGCTTTGCTGCAATCTTTTTGACCTGCTTATGTTGGATGGAATATGCTTGGACCAAGGTTGTAGTGGTTGTAGTTTCCTTCTGTTCACCTTTTAAACAGATTGTGAAGAAACTAGATTTTATAGTATGAGATACTACCTTGCGACACTGTTTAGGTGGGACAATAGTCAAAAACACATCTGGTATCCTGTAGAGATGACCCCCAAGAGTACTACGGGGTCGAGACTCATAAATAGCATGGTGCTTCCACATATATGGTTGGCCCAAGAGAACATAACAAACATCCGACGGTGCAACATCACATAATACCTCATCCTTGAAGGGATGGATTTCTTATGACAATCGACATTGTTGGCTCACATGAAGATATCATCCTTGGAGAAGCCACCCGATGTTGTATGGTTGGGGGTGTGGTATTGTCGAAAATCCAAACTGTTTGAGGACCTTTGCTGAGATGAGTTTCTTCTGGATTCCCCTATCAACAATGAAATGCAATGGGGTCCCCTTCACCCACATCTATGAATGAAAGAGGCACTCCCCCTCTTAAGGATTTGTTGGTTCTTTTGGTTGAATTGTTGTGGTCGCGACAGTAGTAGTGGGGTCTGTGTCAATGATCTGTCTTCTACCAGTATTTTCTTAATAATATTCTTAATCAGGGTTCGACTCCTTTTCTTTGATCTCAACCACCAATGAATGTTTTGAGTTCCATTCATTTGTGTTGTGCCAGGGGATTTTGTGGAACTCACACCATTTTCTAGTGTCCTTCTTCGTTTTCCCGTTACCCTTCTTTTCTTGTGGCTTGGATTGGTTTTCTGAAGGTTGGTTTTTAGGGTTGTATTTACCATACTTTGGTTGTTGTGGGTTTTCAAACCTGAACTCACGCTTGTTTTGGTGCTTAAAGTTTTGCTCAATTTTAACAACATATCGATAAGCAACACCCAATGATGAGATGTCCAGAAAATCCATTTCAATTTGGATGTATTTGTGTAGAACCCCATGGTATTTTAGAACCAAATGTCTCTCGGATTCTTTGACACCCATATTGGTGTGCAAGGTATGGAAGGTATTCGTGAACTCCAACATTTCCTGGCCCCTCTCTTAACATAGCGTGGTCTATCTCATGGAATTGTTTTCATAGTTTCCAACAGGGTAATATTGTTCATTGACCGCATCCACAAAAAAATCCCAAGTGGGCTTGACCCCATATATTCCACATTCCTCTATGGAAATTTTATCCTAGTAAGTTTTTCACCAATGTTTGACATGGGGGAGAGCCTTAAGGAGTGTGAAGGTGATCTTTTCCCTAGTGGAAAAATTAGGAACAAATAAATAACCTTCTAGTAAATTTAACCATTTGTCTAGGGCATCTGCATCTATTTAACCTTCAAATACGGGAATATCAAAATTAACCTGTACCTTGAAATGAGAGGTGCTTCCAAAGTGCGTTCTTGATGAAGATGTGCCTGCTGCTTTAGGAAGGTGTTGAAGGATGTGGGAAAAATTCTCCATCATTTTGTCCCTTTGTCGTGTGAGAGCTTTCTCAAGCAATAGATTGATAGAATCTTCTACTCCATTGTTTTTCGTTTCTCCCACCATGGAGGGTTTCTTAGGTGTGCGAGAGTGATTTTCCTTAAGAGAGACAAGCTTGAGACCCAACTTGCTATACTCGAACTTCGTTAGGGACATGCACTAAAAACCGATCAAGAGAATCTTTCTCTGATACCACTGATCTGTATTATTTTTGATACAAAATGAGAGAGGAGATATAATAAATAAATGTACAACATATCAATAAGCAACACCCAATGACGAGATGTCCATAAAATCCATTTCAGTTTGGATGTATCTGTGTAGAGCCCCACGGTATTTCAGAACCAAATTTTGCTCAGATTCTTTAGCAAACATCTTGGTGCACAAGGTATGGAAGGTATTGGTGAACTCTGACACTTCTTTTCCCCTCTCTTGGCGCAGTGTGGTCCATCTCATGTACTGGTTTTCATAGTTTCCAATAGGGTAATATTGTTCCTTGACCACATCCACAAAAAAATCCCAAGTGGGCTTGACCCCTTATATTCAACATTCCTCTGTGGAAATTTTCTCCCAGTAAGTTTCCCACCAATGTTTGACATGGATGAAAGCCTTAAGGAGTGCGAAGGTGATATTTTTCCTGTTGGAAAAATTGTGAACAGAGAAATAACCTTCTAGAAGATTTAACCATTTGTCTAGGGCATATGCATCTATCTGACCTTCAAATACGGGAATATAAAAATTAACATGTACCTTGAAAGGAGAGGTTCTTCCAAAGTCACTACTTGATGAAGATGCACATGCTGCTATCGGAAGGCATTGAAGGATGTGGGAAAAATTCTCCATCATTTCATCCCTCTGTCGCATGAGAGCTTGCTCAAGCAAAATATTGTTAAAATATTATGCTTCGTCGTTTTTCTTTTCTTCGACCATGGAGGTTTTATTGGGCTTGCGAGAGAGATTGTCCTTAAGAGAGACAATCGCAAGACCAAAATTTCTATATTCAGACCTCTTCGGGGACATGCACTGAAAAATGATCAAGAGCATCATGCTCTGATACAATTGATACAGATTATTTTCGGTACGAAGTGAGAGCAGAGATATAATAAATAAATGTATAGAGATATCTCAGATATTCAATAATATAACATAAATATATCAGAGATGAAACCATTAACAAAAAGATACATTAATACACAATTTCTATTAATGAGCGAAATGTACAAAACAATAGAAATATAGAGTGCAAGACTCGCTAGAATGGTGGCAACTTATCTTAGAGAAGAGATGTGAAAACTATTCACGTTAAAAATAATATGGAGTACAATGAAGCTCTAAAGTCCTTTTTAACATAAAGAAAATCCAAAACCCTAACACCTGAAGATGAAAACCCAACAGTTTTGTGGACCCCGTTTTGGGTAGTTTGGTGTATCAACTTCCCGGGGGCGTAACTTTGGAATACGATCTCTATTTGGGGTGCACAATAGATCGTTGGAAAGATATCATCAAGGAGATTCATTTTGGGGGCTCAATCAAAGTATTTGTTCTTCTTAGAAGTTCTCGATCCTGAAAAAACTTCATTTAGGCCCTCAAAATGGCCCCAGAAGTTTAGGCACCAAAAAAATGCTAAAAGTAGTAAGTTGCTAGAAGACTGTTTCGAGCCGGTTGGAATAGTTGGGTGGCCACAAATATCCACCTGGATCAATCCTCCCTCCTTATAAATAAATGGTGTCCATTGCATTCAGTGCTCTGGGGAGAGGGGAAAATGTTTATTGAATCTGCATCTTGAGGAGTTGCTTGCCTCGCTAGAGAAGTTGCGCTGCTTAATTTGTTGAAGGTTGTTACGAACCTGTGGCTGGAAGAGTTGGACCTTTTTAACTATTCTGGCTACATGAGATTCCTGTGTGCAGAAGGAATCTTTACGCTTTTCTGCAATCTTTTCGACCTTCTTCTGTTGGATAAAAGGTGCTTGGACTGAGGTTGTAGTGGTTGTAGTGTCCTTCTGTTCACCTTTTGAACAGATTGTGAAGAATCTGAATTTTGTATTATGAGATACTACCTTGCGACACTATTTAGGTGGGACAGTAGTCAGAACTACCTCTGGTATCCTGTAGAGATGACCCCCTAGAGTAACATTGACACTACGGGGTCAAGATTCATAAATAACATGGTGCTTCCACATATATGGATGGCCCAAGAGAACATCACAAACATCCAACAATGCAATATCACATAATACCTCATCCTTGAAGGAATGGGTGCTGTATGACAACCGATCCTGGTACAACATCACATAATACCTCATCCTTGAAGGGTTGGATGTCGTATGACAATCGATGCTGCTAGCTGACACCAAGATATCGTCCCTAGCGAAGCCACTAGATGTTGTATGGTTGCCAGTGTGGTGTTGTAGAAAATTGCAACTATTTGATGACCTTTGCTGAGATGAGGCTCTTCTGGATTCCCCTATCAACAATGAAATGCAACGAGATCCCCTTCACCCACATTAGTGAATGAAAGAGGCAATCCCCCTCTTTAGAATATGCCAGTTCTTCTGGTTGAATTGTTGAGGTCGTGAAAGTAGTAGTGGGGTGTTTGTCGATAATCTCTCTTCTACCAGTATTTTTTGAATCAGATTCTGAATCAGGGTTCAACTCCTTGTCTTTGATCTCATCCACCAATGACGATTTTGAGCGACATTCATCGATGTTGTTCCAGGGGATTTTGTGGAAGTTGCACCATTTTCCAGTTTCCTTCTTCATCTTTCTATTATCCTTATTTTCTTGTGTCTTGGATCGGTTTCCTTCATTGAGGTGCTTGATCCTGAAAAAACTTCATTTAGGCCCTCAAAATTCCCTTTGAAGTTTAGGAACTGAAAAATTGCTAAAAATAGTAAGTTATCAGAAGACTATTTTGAGCCGGTTGGAATACGTGGGTGGCCACTGATATCCACATGGATCATCTAAGGGGGATTTATGCATAACAATATCAACCTTATATTACCTTGAACCTTCACGCATTTCAAAATTTGAGTTGTCAAGCTAAAAGAGGTTAAGAGGAGTGGAGGAAACAAATTCCTCAATCTAAGCCATCTTTTCCTAAAAACTAGCAAGACATCTTGTTACACATTATATTGGTCACCTTGATGATGATTCTACAAGCATGTGTTCAGGCTCTCAAAAAAGTCTTTTACATGAGGAAAATGATTGATTTCTTCCTCTACAAGGCATTTTTTTAGAATGATGCCGTAGGCTAACAGTAGTACATAGTGCGAAAATCCTTGATTTCCGTAGGCTGATCTATACCTAGCTCACGGGGTTTCTACAGGCTGTTATATAGGCAGGGTGCGACAGCATTTGCAAGATAAAAGAAGAAATAATTTCACGAAGTTTCTAGAAGGAGGATCTTCTAAAATTTGAGGTGGCGTCCGTATGGTTGTGATCCTATTGACTTCTCTGATTTGATGGGATCATCCTCATCCCTTTAACCACTTCACCTTCTCCTATATAATGATGGGTTTCTCATGGAAAAGGTTCAACAATATTAAGAAAATAATTGCAGAAAGAATAGGCTGAAGACTGTGTGAAGGATCTTATTGCAAGTGATGCTTGAGGTCTCCATTAGTCCATCAAGATTTTTTGGACCATTTTCATACAAATTTAAAGAAAGTGTATGTGTGTTGGAAAAAAGGACCACTGAAAGGGAACTTGTGACATCAAGAAAGTTTGATTGTATCTTCCACTTTTATTTAATATAATACGATGACATGTTTCTTTCCCATAAAATCATTAGCATTTTATTACATGACTCCTTGATCACATGTTTAGGTTTTCATTGAATCTATTATTGTTTCTTTCACTTTGGTTGGTTTGTTTCATTGCAAATTTGATCTCACAAGAGCACTGGAGCGAAGCAGGGACAACAAAGATATAAGGAAGTGATATCCAAAGGTATGTCATCCATTCCTTATTTGGTAGTAAATTCAATGATTKTAACTTAGGGAAAACGTCATGTCTTGTCTTGTTTTGTTCTAGATCTAGGTGGATCTAGGGAGATTAGTTTATGTCCACATTCACCGATTTATCCAATAACAAAATTGGTGACTACACTGRGGATACGACTTATTTGTGGTTTTTTGTTGTCCATTTTCTTTTAGCCTACCTTTATTCAATTTATTTTAGTCTTTGAGTTTGTGGGGCATCCATCCAGACTCTTTGGATTTGAAAGTTCACGTAGACCCTTTGTCCTCTTTCCAAATTTCTTTTGTTTACATACACTTCCACACTGTACCTATACATAACCTGCATAAACCTTTGATTTCCGCACCCTAACTATTTGTCCCGGTGCGTACTTTTCACGACCTACCCACAACTATCCCGCGTAAACCTTTGATTTCCACACTATAATCTATGGCTAGGTTGCAACGATGTCTGTAAAATTCTTGGTATGGGTCCTGTCATATTTTGATGCACACTTTTTCTTTATCCAGCTAGGATGAACTTTTAATGCCAGTATGTGACTGATTTCTAAGTTTGAAACTTGTTGTCGATTAGTTTTCAGAGATCAAACACCTTTCTTAGTAATTTTTCCAGTTTTACTTTTGATTTTTATCAACAAGGATATAATCTCTGATTTTGCATTTGAGTGCTTGATTGATTAAAAGTCTTTTGATTGGATTTAAAGTTTTGGATTGATTACATTTTTTGGATTGCTTGATGATTGGAAAGTCATTTTTCATTTGCATTTGGTGAAACACTTTCTTGTCATTTTTACTTTTATCTTCATTGAAAGTTTGATTTTGGTTGCTTGTTGAGTGTATAAATTGTCTTTGATTACTTGTCCTTTCTTAGTTATACCCCTGGTTTGGTTTTAGAAAGGAGGAATTTAAAGTCACTTATTCTTTTAAGTAATCATACATAAGAAAGTTTTTTGCATTCAAAGATTTTTTTTTTTAAGAAGAAAAAATTGAGAAATTTCATTGTTAATGGTTGTTTGGAATTGTTCATTCAAGAAAAAGAAAGTCCATTTTGTATCTTACATCATTCCTGAAAAATACCTTCTCCCTGTTGTAGATAGAGTTGATTGAACAAAAGATTGAATCAGTCCTTTCTATTTGTATATTGTTGGGTCAAGGTCTTACACAACATTGGTTTCATTCCTGTCTCCCTCTTGAGTAAACAAACAACCTCTAAAAAACATTGCAAAATCTAAAACTCAATTAGTAACTTTTATTTTCTAGGGATCTTTTATACCGACATTAGCTAGGCTAGAGTTTTGGAATAGGCTGTGAGACACACTCTCAAAAGCACAAAACATACAATAGCATATTGTGATAGGGAGTGTTCAAATCCATTTGCAACATTTTGTCCTGGGAAGCCCTTCTCACACAAGGGTCAAACCTGAGGTCGCATTGAGACTGGCAAAGTTACTCACCCTGCTTTGTTGGTCTCGGTGTAGATATTTTGCATATTATGGGGGTCGCTTGAATGGTATACCCACAATGATGAGTGGAAGCCTCTCAAGTTGATTTCAGGTTAGATACTCTGCCTTTGCGTGTGGATCAGACTGTCGATTGTTTCCCCAAGCATCACTGTTGTTCTTGATAGCCTTAGTTTCCTATCTTCTTAGGGTTTTACACGAGGTGATTGTGGAGGGGCAAGTCTCCACGGTACCTGGAATTGACAATGGCCAAAATCACTCGGGCTCCTTGGAGGGCATACCCATGATTATGTGTGGGATCTTGCACCAGAGTGTAAGTCCATTAAGTAGGTCATCAACGTAACTTTTCCACCCACTCTATCCTAGCCCCTTCTTGTCTTGACTTCATGACGTTGGATTTCATCACCAACTAGTGACTTCGAAATAAGAAGGTTTTGTTTGCTTGTTTTGATTCCTAGATTTTATTAGTGAGTGTTGTTTGTTTCTATAGTTAGTCATATATTTTTTCCATAAAATATTTGGTTCAGCCAACATTGACCCTCCACGTCGCTCACGTAGGATGCAAGGACTACCCCCGAAATATCCAGAAGGTTCTCAACCCTTGCCTACTAATCTACTACAGGGATCTCCTTAACAGAGTAAGGTCCATGACAACATACCTTCACAAGCAGAAATAACTGACTCTTTAGACAATTTTCGAATTGTTTCCGATTTTCTAGATGCTTTCCGAATACCTCCTAGATACAAGAGATGTATTCTCCAACTGAATACATCTGGAGAACTTATTGTTGACACTTATGGAATACCAACTAGACCCCTTAACAACCCTAAAAATGAGGATCCCTTTTGGACCACTGACAAATTTTGAACCCCGCCTCATACTGTGCGATACCTTTACGACTCAGAGGTAGGTGTTGATATACCTGTCATCTTTGAACTGCCCAAAACATCTGCTACCTACGCGATACCTCTAAATCACTTTGCTAGTACAACTTGCTATCTCTTCGTTGGTTCATACACATAGTCAATTGGTCCTAGCTCGACCATTCCTCTCCAGATGGCCCATTCCATAATGGTCCCACACACTACGGCTATTCCCACTGGGAATACAGTGGCTAGCCAAGCTCCCATTGGCACACCACTTTCATATAGACCCATCCCATCGCTTCCTCCTCGATATAATGCTTTGAATAATTCTATCCCTGTTCCTACACAGGTTCCATCCAGAGCTTCTGGATTTTTTACTCCTCCTGGGTACAATGTTACTTTTGGATTCATTCTAACACCTTCCCAGGTCCCCTCTGGAGGGTCTTATCTACCTTTTCTGGGGGGATTTGGCCTAAGTGTCTCCAATCCAATTGGAGGATCTACTCCTTCATTCACTTATGGTTATCAGATTCCCGTTGGAGGGAATATAACCCTAGGGGGAAAACTCAGTTTGGGGGTCAAACCCAAATTGGAACACAACCCCCACTTGGAGGACAACCCTCGCTTGGAGGTTATAACCCACCCTATGAACATAACATTCCAGAATCACTAGCCCAGTATTGGAGCCTTCTCATCCAGGGAAATCCACAATCATCTGGGGGGAAACAACCTCAAGTTAGCTCTTTCATACCCCCTAGTTCGAGCCAGTCATATCTCGATACTTTGAATCCTATTTGGGGTTCGCACATTCAATCTAGTGTCCCTTTCCAAGGGAAAATCCCTAATCAGTACAACCCTATGGGATACATACCTCCACACTCACGTCCGAATCTATTAGGACCTTCGCCTCACATGGATATTGCTTACGGTCCTACTGGTATACTGACAAGACTCCCTCCCCATAGTCACCAGTACCCTCACGTGAATAGACAATTACCCTTTTTAGCCACTTTGGATCTACCTGACTTGTCTAGAATATTGAATGACCCTATCTTGCATTCTCCCCATTGGCCTGTTATACCGGCCAAGCTACCGTTCGACATTCCAAAATTTGATGGTAAATCGGGAGAAGATCCAAACAACCATGTCATGAATTTTCACCTTTGGTGTTCGTCCAACTCTTTGATGGATGACTCCATTCGGCTATGACTCTTCAAATGAAATATTATGGGTTTGGGTGCAAAGTGGTATATAAAATTACCATGAGGCTTCTTCACCGAATTTAATACCCTAGACATGGCTTTCCTCACACATTACCAATTGCCAATTCGCTATGAAACAGGAACTGATATTTTGAGTTCCTTCAAGAAAAAATCGACCACTCATATTTCCGATCACATCCATGAGTGGAGAAGAAGACGTCGTTTGATCAAACTCGACCTTCCCAATCAGTTATTGGAAAAAAGGTTCATGAAATCATTTGTGAATAAAATCTCTCATGACATTTCCATGGGTGGAGTTGTCACAGAAGAACAGGTGATTAGTCAAGCTCAATATCTAGATCTTGTTTATTTGCAAATGAGCACTCTTTATGACTTACTCCCTGATGCTCCTCGTCCTTCTACCACCACTACATCAACTAGCCCTGCTTCTTCTCATGTCGATGATGGTGTGATTGGCACCTTCCATGCTCAACCTCAATCTATGCAAGCCTCTCACACCAATCCCAAATCTACTGCTTCTAATGTTCAAAATGCTCTGACTCCTACTCCTTCCACCGAAAAAAGTTCTGAGGCTAACTCCGTTTAATATACCCCTACTGGCAAAAATAAATATAAAAAAGGAAAGGGTAATCATAAGGAGGATAAAAATAATCTGCAATCTGAGAAAGCCTAAATTCAACCTGATGATGATAAGGATAAGCGTAAACCCCGATACTGTTGCTTTATTTTTGGTGATGATCACTACACGAAAGATTGTCCAAGACGTGCTGAGGTCACTAAGTTCCTTCAAGGGACCGCGAAGCCTTCTACACCTATCGTTTTGTCCCAACCTTTCCCTTCTCAACTACAGGCCTAATTGGTCATTCACGACCAACCCTCTCCTTCCACCACTTCCTATGTCCTTATGTGTACTAGTGATTAAAAAAAGAATGACGTTACACTTACTACTCAGACCAAAGATTACTCTTTCTCAAAAGAGAAATTTGAGGATATACCACCTTCGTTGGTTCAACCGCCTCCCTCGAATTCACCTCCCAACAATCCTCTTCATCTTGAATGACCGGGTCTCAATACAGTTCTCCAACCTCCTCCAAAGTGTGTTGTTCGAAAGTCTGCCTTTAATCCTCATGCGTGTGTTGCTCAGAACTACAGTATTGTAGAAGATCTTGTGCAAGCACCCTCCGCAATGTCAGTTCTCGAAGTCCTTCAAATTTTTCCCGCTCAACGGAAGACACTGTTAAAGGCTATTGGTGGAATTGATCCTACGGATACGAATTTGATAATTTTTGACCTGGAAGATCACATTCCAAGGCTACCCCCTCAACTAGCATTTCAGATACAAGTTGTTGTCGAGAACAAGAATATCTGTAGAACCGTTATTGACGAGGGTGCCTCGAAGTGTGTAATGTATGTTGCCTATTTGAAAACCATTGGTTCTCCTCCCCTAACTGAATCACACAAGACACTTAAGGCCTTCAATGGCTCTGGATTTTAACCCTACGGTGTACTTCCCTCGTTGACTATTACGTTGGAAGGAAAATTGGTCAATGTCGAACTTGAGGTCTAAGATGCACCTCTCGATTATAACCACTTACTTGGCCGTAGTTGAATTGATTCTATGTGCATAGTTGTGTCTACCCTTTTCCATGTAGTACGTTTTCCATACCAGGGAAAAGTCATTACTGTAGACTAGCTGGCCTTTTTCAACGTTGATTCCTATACTAGAAACGTACCTTTTATTTTGAAGACACCTCTTAGGTATGAGAATGTCAGTGTCAGTCTACTAAAAGATTCAACTTTGATGGGTACTTTCCCAATCCCACCACTCAATTTGCCACCTCCTTTTGTCACGTTGATCAACATGATTTCCACCTTTGTTCATGAAACCCCCATGCCTCACGACCTGTGGATAGTACCTAACCCAGGTGATTATCTTCGCTATGGCAAGAAAATGCCTTTAAGTCTAGTTGAGTCGGCTTATCAAGCCATTCAATCGAAAACCCCCTCTCTTGGTGATTCATCTCTCGATCTGTTTCATGTGATTTTTCCCACCAATGAGATGATTATGTCTTTTACGTCTATAGAAGACACCCCCTGGGATGATGGACATCATCGTTCCATTCTCTTCCTGAAACAACACACCCTAGAGAGTTACCAATGGATTTCGACTCTGTTGACCATTGTTGTCATTTCCTTTGTTTCCGAGTCAACACACAATGTGCTTTATGAAGGGAACCTGAGTAATATTTCACCCACTGTTCCTCTTGACATATCTATTAAACCCAGAGTTGTCGAAAATGTTCACATCAAATCTTCTTGTTCCCATGATGAAGTCGTCACTTATAAATATATTTTTAAATAATTTCATGACGTTTTCGTTTGGAGCTACAAAGAGATGTCAGGTATTGACCTTGATATCGTTGTACATGAAATTAATACCTATCCGAACACTAAACCTGTTCGGCAGAGACTTCTCCCAGTCCAACCCCGTAAAGCTGACACAATCAAGCTCGAAGATGAAAACCTTCTTAAGGCTGGCTTTATCTATCTTGTGGCTTTAACCGATTGGGTATCCAATCTCGTTCCGGTTAATAAAAACAAGGCACGATTTGTGTATGCGTCGATTATAGGGATATTAATAAAGTTTATCCCAAGGACAACTTTCTAACCCCCTTCATTGACCAGATCATTGACGATTGTGTCGGAAGTGAAATATTCTCATTAATGGACGATTTCTCCGGCTATAATCATATTAACATTTTACCCGCAGATCAACACAAAACTGTTTTCATTTGTCCTTGGGGTACCTTCACCTACCGGAAACTACCTTTTGGTTTGAGGAACGCTAGTGCAAATTTTCAACATGCCATGTCTTATGCTTTTCACAATATCAATAACATCATACAACCATATCTTGATGATCTACCAACCCATTCCATGCACCGCGAAGATCACTCGACCCATCTCCGAGCCATTTTCCTTCGTTGTCATTATTATCATATAGGTTTAAACCCATACAAATGTGTTTTTTGTGTGGAGTCTGACGAACTAACTTCTGGGTTTTATTGTGTCATTTCATGGAATTAGGGTGGATCCTTTGAAGGTTAAAGCCATCCTTAATCTACCTCCTCCTTCTACTTTATGCCAGCTCCAAAGTTTGCAAGGGAAGGAAAACATTTTGCGTTGATTCATTCCCAACTACACTGAGTTAATGCTACGATTTACTCGACTGTTGAAGAAGGGTTACAAATTTTTATGGGACGAGACTGCCAACAAATCCTTCAAAGCTTTGAAACTTGCCCTAACATGAACACCACTACTTTTCCCACCAGATTATAGTCGAGACTATTTCCTCTACCTCACCGCTTCAGACTCTACCATTGCCATGGTTTTAGTCCAAGAGGAGGATTTGCACGATGAACATGTAATTTATTATTTGAGTCGGAGTCTCACGACTACCGAGGCCAAATACCTACATGTGGAAAAACTGGCCGTGGCAGTTGTTCAATATGTCTAATGTTTTCGTCACTATATCCTATTATGCAAGACCACTTTCATTTCTAATTGCAACCCTATACATCATATCCTTACAAGCCAATTGCTAGGGGGAAAGTACTCCAAATGGATAGTGATTCTCCAGGAGTTCGACTTAGAGTTTGAACGCACTAAGTCTAAGAAATATTTGGTATTTTCCGAATTGATATGTGACCTTCCCTCCGCTGAGACATAAAATGTGGCAGAGGATTCCTTACCCGATGAATCCCTTTTTTGATCAGTTCTAATGATGCTTGGTATGGAGATATTATCATTTATCTCCAGACTCAAACTTTCCATCCTGCCCTCTCTAGTAAAAACCATTGTCGCATACGGTATCAAGCCTGTCAATACATAATTCTCGGTGACACTCTCTATTATTGTGGTGTTGACTCTATTTTTCGACGTTGTCTCACCTTCGATGAGGCTAAGAAAGATTTGAATGATTTCCACTATGGAGCATGTGGTGGTCATATGTCTGGGTATGCCACTTCCCAAAATATCTTATGAGTAGGGTACTTTTGGCCTTCTTTGTTTAAAGACTGTATAACTACTATCCAGAAGTGTCATGCTTGTCAAACGTACAATAATAAGATAAGATCTCATCCCGCTCCTTTACACCCTCTAGTTTCCGTTGGACCTTTTGCAAAATGGAGAATTGATTTCATGACATGTAACCCTCACTCGGTCGGGGGCCATGGATACATCATTGTAGCCGTGGATTATTTCACAAAATGGGCCAAGGCGATGCCTACATTCGATAATACCGAAAAAATTGCAGCCCTATTCATATTCAATCATATCATCATGCAATTTGGAATCCCGCAGGCTATCGTCACTAATCACGATAGCCATTCTAAAAATTTCATGATATTCGAGCTTACCGAAAAGTTGGGTCTTCGTCATGAAAACTCAACCCCCTACTATCCACAGGCCAATGTCTAAGTTGAAGTGATAAACACAGTTCTTATCACTATGCTCGACAGATAATAGGAATTCACAAGACAAGTTGGCACACGATGTTGTTTTCAACATTATGGACCTATCGGACATTCGTGAAGTCTACCATGGGATTTACGCCTTTTCAGTTGGTGTATGGTATTGAAGCTATCCTGCCGATTGAATGTGATATCCCATCTTTGAAGCTAGACGTTGAACTTCTCCCAAACACTTCTGATGAAGAAGAACATCTATTGTATCTGATGCAATTAGAAGAAACCCGTCGTGATGCCACCTTGGTTATTGAAACCTAGAAGAAACACATAAAATCCCAATACAACAAGCATGTCAAGCCGCGTGTTTTCTTTGAAGGTGATCTAGTTCTCCTCTACGAAAAACATCATGATTTACTAGGGGCCAGAAAATTTGAGGCTATGTGGCGCGGCCCTTATATCGTCACACGAGTGTTGAAGAAGGGAGCTTATGAGTTAGTAGATTACGATGGCATTCCTTTGAGTGAACCCAGAAATGGGCTTTACTTGAAGAAGTACTATTCTTAGGTTATCTTTGCATGAGTTCTTGTATTTTTATTGTATCATACTTTTGTGTACTACTCGTGTGTGCCTTTTCATTATTTGGTTTCGACCCCCAGCTGCTTACCTTGCGTTGTGCTTGGTTTCCACATGTCGGTGTATTCGCTACCCCACATTGGCTTCGCTGATGGTGCTAGTCGTAGTACTCAGAAACTATCATCCGCTTCTTGGGAGATCTATGCACCTATGAATGAGCTAATCAGTCTACACAGTGTTTTCCTCAGTCGTGCAACTAACAATATCACAGAATATAATGTAGTCATCGAATTTTTGACCGACGCTATTTCACTTGGAATCCGTCACCTCATTGTAGGACTTGATTCACAGTTAGTAGTACTACAACTAAGTAATATCTATGCTATCCAAAGTCCTACTTTGTTATGGATATATCTACGAATTTGCCTCTTGGAACGTTATTTCGATTACAATGAATATCAACATATTCCTAGATGTCTAAATACATTAACAAATGCATTAGATAATTATGTGTTAGAAAGACATTTGAGACACATGTAAATCCAACCACAATTCACATTAAAGCAAAGTAAGCCAGTATAAGCCTCATGTATATAGATAATTATAAAAGTGTTATACAAAAATGTGTTTTCTGTCCGAAGACCAAAATATCAAAATATGAAGCTCATGGATTCTACAAAATGACATCAAGGATGTGTTGGCAGCCAACCCATTTTTTTTTATTACTCTCAAAAGATGCCTACACCCCTTGCGGTATCATGACAAATCATTGTCGCATTGTGCTAATAGACATGTGTCTCATTTTTACAACCATTACAATTCAATTTCGACTCAGTTTTCACAATTGCAAATGTGGAAAAACCTCTTTCGTTGATTATACTGTCGTCATCTTTGGTTGATTTGTTGGTTGATACTTGATCACTGGTTTATCATGTGATTGATAAAGGTTTTATCAGACTTATGTTCTTGATCATTATCTTACCTTGATTGCGCATTTGGATATATTTCACTATTAAACCTTTGGGCATGAAAGTTATTGGTCTTATTTATGAAAATTATAACGTATCCGATCACATTGTTTTATCCTTGCTATGGTTTTCATTTGATTATCATATGAAAAAATTGTATTGTGTGGCTCTAAGGCTTTGGAATACAAACATATGTGGTATACACCAAATACATTGGCAAGTTCATAAAGGTATGGTAGCAATGGTTTTAAAGGCGCATAAGTTAATCTTATTCGATTTTGAAAATCGATACTTGGCATACTATGCTTGCAAAGCATATTATACGATGATTGATAGAACCCCGAGCTATCAGTTAGCGCTAAACCCTGTGATTAAGCGGATGATCAAATGGTGGAATTGGCACGTTAAATCGGTAATTAATGCTGGTACTGTGTTGGTTTTAAACTTAACACTTGGCGCTTGGATGTCATATGATGTGCTGGTTTTAACCTGGATGTTGGCACGTAGAAGTGGTGAATCACCCACTCACTGGTCGATGCATTTGTTTTTATGATTATGGTTTTAAACAGCTCGGAACAGGCTCATTAATGTTGTATGTGGTGATGGTAATCCCACCACCTTCGCACGCCTGAGTTGTTTTCGGTCTCGTCGAGCATTCAATCTTTGGAAACCCTATCGTGATTCACTCTGTGTATTGTGTATTTTGTGTGAACCCTACCATGATCAGAGGATATGGCTCCTGTTGTGAGGGCCGAACCTAATGGCATCCATGCATTGTTAACATTCGATGGTGCATACGCCGACCTCAAGGAATTCGGGTGGCTTTCGTTTATACAGAAGTTCGATGGTTTCAATATTGATGTTGCTCGGCAATTCGCACTGTCATTTGACGGTGGCAGAGCCAAAGTCGGAGACCTCCAGTTGGAAATCACCGAGCAGACTATCAGTCTGGCAACCGGTCTGCCTGTTAACGGAGAAAAATGGTCCAAGAACTACAGGGTAAAGGATGTTCCATGGACATTATTGTTTCGGTCTCGCACTGTAAATTCGTGCAACAGAGGACTACCAGCGAAGATGTTGAAACCCCGTTGGTATGAGCTATTGATGATCCTCAAGCAATTCATAACGTGCGAAGGCATGTATGGATTCGTTTTCCTGTTTCATCTACGTTTTCTTATGGTGTTTATGGGTTTTGAGCTCAACATGCCGCACTATTTGCACCGGAGTCTATTTAAAATGGCTAAGAGGTATAAACAAAATCAGGCTGACACTAGCCTATTTCATGTTGGGTTGATTAAGATGCTGGTTGTTAGTGAATTGGGGCTGCGTCGAGATTCCTGGAAAAATTTTCTCAACAGGAATGGTTTCGAGGAATCAAACCCTCCTCCTGTCGATAAGCCTATGGTTTCCGAGAATAAGTCTACCCCTATGCCCTACAGTGTTCTGCTACCCGCACCCAAACCTGACTCACCTATGGCCGTGACTAAAGCTGCTAAGCCCATAACCACTAAGGCAAGGTCAAAGAACGCTGTTAGAAACAAAAATAATGCGAGGATGATCTCTCGTATGGAGAGAAACAAGTCCAAACCCCCCGTCAAAACTGAGCCCATCACAATAGGTGACGACTTTGATTCGAGTATTGAGCGTTTTCTCTCCCAAGAGGGTTTCTATGATGATGAACCTCCCTACGATTTCATTGATAATTTGCCTTCGTGTCTTCAAGACAACCCAAACTATCCTGGTATCAAGACGCCTTTTGAGACCCGTGGTGAATCATCAAACCCCTCCCCTGCTCAAAAGGTTGCTGCACCTTGTGACCAGTGTGGACTATGGCTAGAACGTTACTATTTGGATGTTCCAAAGCTGCAATCCAAGATTCAGGATTTGGAGAGCCAAGTAGCAAGGCTCACTGGTCGCAACGATAAGGGGCAGCCGAATGATAAAAATCAACGGACCACTGGATCAATCTTGTTTAAAAACGTTGAGTCTGCGACCGCAATTGTTAATTCCAAATTGACATAACTCGAGCAGATGTAATGGTATGGTTTTCCCTCTTTTATACAGTGATATCATGTGCTCTGTTTATAGGTTTGACTTGCTTTGTCATGCATAAGTTTTATCAATTTCTAGATTGACTATGATCGGTTTTGAAAATGTTATTATTTGATATATTTTCTATTTCTGGAATATGAATGGTATCTCTATTTGATTCAATTATCTCCTGTGCGATACGATGAACTAATCGGTTGACTGTGTTA
>JASDQU010100944.1:429379-443625 GCA_032191745.1 Picea mariana | reverse complement strand
TTTAAAAAATACAAAAAAGACAAAAATAAAATCCTTGGCTGTCTTAGGGCAGCGAACACACGAGTTTCGCAGGTTTTAATTAAATCTGTCATTTGTCCATATTGTATATTTGTGAATAAAGAATGATTGCAGCTGACAATTAAGTAGTTGATTTGAGTTATTATGATCATAGTTAATATTTAGTAGATAGAATAGTTAGCATAGTTTATAATTAGTTTAGTATAGTATAGTTAAGTTTGTTTTATTAGTTTCTAGTTTCCTCTAATTTAGTTTATTTTCTTTTTATTTAGTTAGTTAGTTTATTGTAGTTTGTTTTATTAGTTTCTAGTTTCCTTAGTTTACATCTTTTAGCTCAGATCACTTTCTCTTTGGTTTCCTTACGAGACCTCAGAGCGGCCAACGGAGCCGTTAAACTCGTCAGGGTGGTCCATACCAAACGGCTTGGGTTATTTAGACAACCCCGGACCGGTTCCACTCTCCCAGTTGACGGATAGTCAGTTTCGCCAGTCAACAGAAACCTAACAAATGTTCTGATGTTACACAAAATCTGCACTTGTTTGGATTCAAGTGAATCTGGAAGTAGCAACATTGCTCAAAGATAAGTCGTAGGTGTGGTGGATGATCCGTTCTCTTGCGATATTGAGATGCTAAATCATCTAAATAGGCCTCGACTATATTCTTGAGATCATGGAAAGCAAAAGACTTGGCCCGCTAAAAGGTCACTCTAGCATTTTTTAGACCAAAGGGAAACTTACGATACATGAATGTACCCCATGGAGAAATGAATTTCATTTTGTGCTGGTCTTCGAGTTTTATTTGTATTTGATTATATCCTGAAAAACCATCCATGAAATAAAATGCCTCGCAACCTACACATTCATCAATGATCTAGTCAATGAATGGTGTGGGAAAATTATCTTTTGGACATGCCTTGTTCAAATCACGGAAGTTCGTACATACATGAGTCATGCCCTGTTTCTTATTGATCGGCATAGGATTTGACACCCATTGAGTCAAATGGATAGGATAGATAAAACTAGCTTTTAGCAGTTTCTCAACTTCAACCTTAATGGTTGTTTCTTTCCTAGGATTAACTAGACAAAGCTTCTGACGAACAGGCTTGGCATCCAGATAAGTTGTGATTTCATGTTCGACTATTTTTGGATCGATGCTTGGCATTTCCTCGTAATACCAGGAAAAAACGTCGTGGAATTCTTTAAATAGATCTGTGTATATTTGAATCTCTTCGGGGAAACAGTCAACTCCGATGAAAACATTTTTCACGACGCCAGGGGTTCTTTAGATATTAATCTGTATGGTTTCAACGATAGTTTCCATATTACCCTCGGCATAAACCTCATGTGTAGCTAAGGGATTAATAGAACAAGACCTATCTCCAGTCATAGTCAAGGTGAATTCTCTGGCTTTGATTCGACTTAACTCTGGGAGGAAGTATGATCTGTGATGGAGATAGTCCCAAGGTTTGTCTGGACTAGTCATTGCTTCAATTATTGCTTCGTCGGAAGGCAATACTAGGTCTAATGAATCAGTATCAACAAGAGAGCCTTGAGCCCAAATAGGCTCTAGAAGTGGATATAACTCTTGTGCAGGAGTTGGATCTGTGTTGGCCGAAGCTTGCTGGACTAAAGTGTATGCAACTTTAGCTATGGACAAGGGCATGGACATATCATGGTGCCCTGTCCCTTCCATCATGGTCGATGGGCAAGGAATTATCCCTGGATCATTGAAGTAAGTTGTGAGAAATGATGAAACTTGGAAAATATCAACCTTATGGTGGTCTGATATGAACTTGACATCGCCTTGAGGGGGTGGGTAATCGAAGGTACCCATCATATATGGGGAAAAAATAACCCCTATGTTGACTATGCTTGGTTGGGGATTATCAATCATCGAGACCGCGGATACCCCCAATGAAGGATCAGGTCTGGAGAAAGACAATTGATCAATGGTCACAATCCCGTCCTCGTGTGGAAACAACAAGACCCGAAAAATTGTAGCAACCACTGCTTGCATGGCATAAGTCCAACTCCTTCCTAAAGAAATATTGTAGTCGAGGGATGCGTCGACTACTTCTACCTCGACACACACGGTCTTCCCTCCTAACTGCATGGGGAAAGAGGGAATGATACCATGTGGTCAGAACAAACGACTGTTGAAAGTAGTGAGAAGATTAGGTGACAGAAACAAAATGGGTTGGCCAATGGCCTTCCAACATTCCAGCAACATAACGCATGTCAAGGCACCCTCCTCAACCACCGTATGGATAATGTTCCGAGTAAATCTTTTTGTGGGGTGAGCCACTACTATCTGAAATGCTACGTGGTAAGGCAGACGAGGTTTTAAGTCAGTTGTATCTAGCATGATTGTACCCATATTACATGTCTCGATAGATCCTAAAGTGGCTAACAAAGCTTTCCTCTAGGAAGGGAATCTTTGGAGGACCTCCAAAGCAGACATCGCACAAGGGGTTTGGGACAAATCCTCCACCATAGAATAGTTTTGGGTGGCCCTTGCACCTTTTGGGATGCATGTCATTGTTTCACCCAAAGTCTTCTCGATCTGGAGAGGAAGAGATGGGATTTCAAATTCTTTGCCCTTCTCATAAGTTCTTGGCTTACTGTAGTGATGCGATCTAGTCAATATAAAAGCATCACTCTTCATCATATACACATTCAAAGATACAGGATTGTTCAAAGACGAAGAGGGTCCTTGACTGTCCCCTTCCGCGCTTGTAGAGGCTTGGGTTAGGTTTTTCCCAAGTTGAAATGGATTGGTTAACATGATAGGTTGTTGTTGTGTCACAAACTTTTGGGCCTTTGCAAGTTGGGGACCTTGGTGGGTTGGGTGGTCTTATACGCACAGGTTGCATGGATACCTCGCCTTTTGTTTCTCAGTGTTTCCCCCGCCATCATTATTAGTGGGTTTCTTATCCCCTTTTCCCTTCTTTCATTGTATTTTCTTTCCATCAAGTTGTTGGGTGGCCTTTGGATTTGTCGATTGCACTGTGTGTACATCCGAAGTTTGGGTAGGGGGAGTAGCCAAAATAGTAGTTTGGCTGGTTGTTGTGTGTTGTATAGACAATTGTTGTAATTTCTTCATTAGTTGTTCAACAGGCTTTGTTTGTGCTGAACCAACAATACCATCAGCATGTGGTCCAACTCGCTGTCTGGTTTTATTGAGTATTAAGCGTGGGGCATCTGGCAAGATCTTGTATAATAAACTGGACTGAGAGTAGATTATCTCAAGTTGTTGAGCTCTCATGATGGCATCTTCTTTGGAAAAAAATCCCGACGTCACGACGTCTTTGGATAAATGTGGGACCAAATACTTAAGGAACCACTCGAGTAGGAATGCTGCTGGGAATGGCACCTTAATTAAACTCTTCCGACTTCTCCATTCTCGGATGTGATCAGAGATATGGTCCTCTTTTGTCTGTTCAAAATTGGCTAGCAATTCTGTGCCAGCATCATATCTCAAAGGTAATTGGAAATGGTTTAGGAAAGCCATTGCCAATTCGTCGAAGGAAGAGTTTCTTGAGCAGTTGAGCTCAATGTACCATTTCAAGGCACTCCCAATAAGAGTATGTTTAAACAATCGCAACTGTACAAAGTATTCTTTCAACGAGTTAGACGAGCACCAAATATGGAAGGTGGTCACATGATCTCCTGGATCTTCATTAGGCTTGGCTTTGAACTTTGGTATGTCCGAAGGAAAATTCATTGGCATAGGGGGCCAACGTAGATTGTGACAGATAGGGTCATTCAACAACCTTGTCAAGTCTAGAAAATGCAAGGTTTCCAAGAAAGGTAGTTTGGGTTGTTGGTGATAACCATGGAATAAGGGACTTGGAGCTTGACTGGCACCGGGTTTCCAGGAAAATTTTGGTTGTTGGCCTGGGTTTTGGTTAAAACCATGGCCATGACTAGTGTATGGATTTTGTGTGTGGGGAGACATCATCGATTGATTCCCAAAATAGGACATAAATGGTTTGGTGTGCATTACACTCGGAGGACTTTGGGAAGGGTTTCCCCATGTCGATCCCATGGGCATAGGAATAGTACCTTGTCTGGGGTTCCATTGGTTGTGAAAATAATTTCCCTAGATCAACATTCTTGACGAGGGAATTGATCCCTGCCAAGAATTCCAAGGTCATGATGCAAAAGAAGTTCCTGGGTTTTCCCCCTGTGCAGGAATAGTACCCTGCATAGGAATAGGTTGTCCATACTGGGGTTTCCCCTAGTCGGTAAAGAAGTGGATGAGAAAACGTTGTTACCAAATGCACCGAAAAAATAAAATGGTGTCAAACCTACCCGCATATTATGAGAAGGTGTTCCTTGACTCCCTGATCCAAATAAACTATGGTGTGTGTGTGGCCCGACAAATTGTTGGTGGGTGCCACCGAGCGAAGGGGATGAAGGAGATATATGACCTCCCCTATAAGGGAAAGCATTAAAAGGAGTTGAAGTGCCCCCCATGTGTCCTTGCAAAGGAGCATTAGAGCTCCCTTCCCCTAGACCTAAAGTCTGTAAAGTGGAGTAGGAAAGTACAGGACTTGTACCTGAGCTAGGCATCCTGTATGAGAACGGAGGGCCTGTCACACTCAGTGTGAAAGGGGAAGTGGCTACCGCCATAGATGGGATTGGACCACTACTGGAGGTAGAGGCAGTCGAGACCATGGTGGCTCGGATTGATGACAGTGGGTTAGGAGGTGGAATATCCCCTGTGGTGACAATCATAGTGGGAATTGAAGAATTCCCAGAAGAAGTGACAACATTTGCTTCCATTGCTGCGTGCGACACTGTTTGGAACTCGTAAGGGTGAATCTGTATGATTATGGGTGTCAAAATATCAATGGTTGGAGTTTCGGATGGAACAAGAGCTTTCGCTCCAAGTTCTAAAATGGTCGTTTCCTCCAGATGTTGGTTGGGTACAGTTTCCTGTGACCCGATTGCTTCAAAAGACCCTTGTTGATCTAGCTTTCTCCTTAGTGGTGATGGAGGTGGCTCCAGTGTAACTAGTGATAGACCTAGACACCTTTGTGACCGGTGGAGCTTGTGATCCTCCACTGTGTGAGAAGATCAAAGACACACTAGGGATTTCTATTTGTTCAAAAACAACACACACTAAAAAGGTCCCTCTAAGATAAAACAAGCAAACACTAAACTAGTTGGAAGAACAGTTACAACAACCAACACTAGAGAAACTTACCGGTGCAAGTGCAACTTGAACATGGAATAACCCTCCAGGTATAATCTACAAAGAGTGGCCCAATGTTTGTCCTAGGTACCGTGGTAGACCCCCACAATCACCTGTGTATGTCTCTAAAAAAGATAGGCAACTAGGTTGCCAATGCGTGAACAGTCACCAGGAGGGTTGATATGGATTTTATGAGAAGAACGAAATGAATAAAAATTATTAACAAGTTCTTAACACAAAATAACAGAGATACAGTAAAACTGGTTTTCTATTCAATAACGAAATAAGCTGAAACTGTAAAATGTAGCAGAAACAAGCTTGTTGGAATGGTGGCGTCTTATCTCTGAGAAGAGATGTGACAGCAGCGCGCATTCGCAATAAGAGAGTTACAATGAGGCTCTGAAATCATTTTTAAAATAATAACTAATGCCAAAAACCCTAGACATCCAAAAACCTAACCCTAGGAGATGAAGCGCCAAAAGTTATGTGGGCCCCATTTGGGTAAGTTAGTACATCAACTTCCCGGGGTTGTAACTTTTGCATACAATCTTTGTTTTAGGCTTGTGATAGCCCATTGGAAAGGTATCATCGAGGAGATTCATTTTGGGGGCTCAATCATGCCTTCAAATATCATTGAGGAGCTCAATACCAAAAAACCATCATTTAGGCCCTCAAAATGGTCCCGGAAGTTAAAACTGCTAAAAATAGTAAATTTCCAAAAATGTCAGAAAACTGTTTTGAGCCAGTTGGAAAAGGTGGGTGGCCATAAATATATGGATCAATCCTCCCTCCTTGGGAAGCAATGGTCTCCATTTAATTGAGGTCCCCCATTAGATGCGGAAATTTCTGCTGAATTTGGCCTCGGGTGAGCCACTTGCCTTGGTGCAGGAGCTGCCCTGCTTTGACGACTCGATAAAGTTGGAGCCTTTGTTGTCGAGTGCCCTTGATATATTTGTCCAAAATATGATCATTGGATGTCTGTTGTATGCATTCAGGGTTGAGCTCTGTTGGTGTTAGTTGTTCTTCTACTTCTGAGGTGTCCAATAATGGTGGGAAATAAGGGTGAAGGAGATCCATGTTGAACATTGGGTTCAGGCCAAGGAAAAGAGGAATGTTGAGCTCAAATGAATTATCCCCCATGGCCTTGGTGATAGTGTATGGTCCATAATGGAGTGGGAGAAGCTTCTGATGGGGTCTTGTAAGGCATTCTTTCTGCAACTGAAACCAAACTTTGTTGCCCACCTGAAACTTATGCGGCACCCGATGATGATCATGGCATTGTTTGTACTTGTCATTGGACTTCTGTAGGATATCTTGAACCTACTGGCAGATGTGTTGGATCTGCTCAATGAACCAAGTGGCTTTGTCAGCTTCGGTTGGAGTAGGAGATGATTCAGTCAAGGTGACCGCAAGGGGAAGTGCAACATCTATGGGCCTCAATGGTTGGAATCCCAACCCCAATTGAAAGGGGATGTGGTCGGTTGAGCTATGCAAGGCTCGATTGTAGCTATACTATACATAGGGAAGGCTCTCATCCCATGTGCAAGGGTTCTTTGAATTATACATGCGAAGGATATGCACAATCATTCGATTTACAACCTTGGTTTGGCCATCTGTCTGGGGGTGGAAGGCTGTGGATTTGGTGAGCTTGGTGTCTAGCAGTGACCAGAGGCTCGACTAGAATGTGTTGATAAATCGACTATCTCGATATGAGACAATGGTTTGTGGGATTCCAAAATGTACCCAGACTCGTTCAAAGAAGAGCTTGGCAGTGGCCTTTGCTGTGATGCTCTTCTTGCAGGCAACCATAATCGCCATCTTAGAAAAGCGATCAACAACCACAAAAACACATTCATTTCCTCACTTGGTGGATGGGAGGCCCAACATGTAGTCCATTGATATGGATTCCCATGGCCTGTCAGGAGTAGGAAGAGGGGTGTACAGGCCCTATTTCTTAGTGGTCGGTTTGGCAATAGTGCAGGCAGTGCAGGACCTGGTATACTTGCTGACCTCCTATCAAAGTTTTGGCCAGTAGAAATGTTTCTGTAGCATCGTCACTGTCTTTTCAATGCCAAAGTGTCCTACCACCCGACTGTAGTGGGATTCCCAGATCAGCTTCGCTCGCTCACTTGATGGAACACAGATATGGCCCAGACGACACAACAACCCATCCTGAAGATGGAAATTATCGACAACTGCGTTTGGACCCAACATTTGGTAGGTGGTGGCGAAGTCAGGGTCTGTCTCATAGAGTTGGGGCCATCCATATGTCTCATGGCCACAAGATTCTAGCACCGTGGTGAGTGTTTCGATTAGTGGTCTGTTGGGGAAATCAGCGACGCGATTGGTGCTTCCTATTTTATACTTGATATTGAGGTGGAATTGCTGCAAGTATGTGGACCAATTTTGATGGCGGTCATTCTGCAATTTTCCCTATGTCTGCATGAACTACAGTGGCTTATGATCAGTGTCGATGACTATCTCCTTCCCAAGAATGTAATGTCTCCACTGGCGGCATGCTTGCACAATGGAGTACATTTATTTGTTGTAAGTAGGGTACTTACGGACATTATCTCACAGAGTCTCACTATGATAGGCCACAGGGTCGCCGCGTTGAGGGAGAACGGTGCCGACAGCATAGTCTGAAGCATTTGTCTTGATCTCAAAGGGATGTTGCAGGTCTGGTAGTGAAAGTACTAAGGCTGAGCACAAGCGTTGCTTCAAATAATCGAATGCTTGTTGTTGGGACCGACCCCACACAAATTTTTCCTTACCACCACCCCTGTTTATTTGGCTGAGGGCCCATGCAATATGGGAGAAACCCAAAACGAACTTGCGGTAGAAATTAGCAAGTCCCAAGAAGCTCTGAAGCTTAGTGAGTGTTGTTGGGGCTGGCCAGTCACGGATGAATTGGATATTGGATGGATCCACATGTACGCCATGTTTATTAATGATGTAGCCCAGGTAATGGACCCTGTCCATGCCAAAGGAGAATTTTTCCAGGTTGGCGTATAGCTTGTGCTGTCGCAGGGTGTGCAGAACCTGCTGGATATGCTCCAAGTGTTTGGCCCAAGTCTTGCTATAAATTAGAATGTCATCCAGATACACCACTATAAAAGTATTGCTGAATGGTCGCAGGATATTGTCCATCATCCTCATGAAAGTGGTTGGAGCATTTTTCAAACCAAAGGGCATGACCAACCATTCAAAAAGTCCTTCCTTCGACTTGAAGGTGGTCTTCCATACATATGTCTATTCTATCAGGACCTGGTGGTAGCTAGAACTCAGATCAATCTTACTGAAGTATTTGGCCCCCGTGAGTTGATCAAGGAGGTCATCGATTCGGGGAATCGGGTACCAGTTTCTGACAGTAATTTTATTCAGAGCCCGGTAATCAATACAGAGTCGCCAGGTTCCATATTTCTTCTGTACCAACATGATTGGGCTCCCGCAAGGTGATGAGATGGGGTATATGTGCCCCTTGTGGAGAAGTTCTTGGATCTGTCACTTGATCTCCTCATTCTCTAACAAAGAATGATGATAGACTGGCCCATTGGGCAGTGGTGCATCAAGGGTCAGATCGATGGGGTGCTTGACCTGGAAGTGTAGAGGTACCCTTGTAGGTGAGGAGAAGATATCTGATTATTCTTTCATGACCTTATCTACTTGCTTCTGCTGTGTGGAGAGGTCGGTCGCAGAGGCCCTAGATGTGGCTGCGATCTTTTGCTTATTCTGAGAGCGAATCATGAAGAAGAAAAACTTCCCCGTCTGAGAGATGACCTTCCTGCATTTCTTAGCAGAGATCAAGGAAATAGCACTAGGTGGGATTGCCTCAGGTATCCTGTACAATTTCCTATTAAAAGTAATAATAAAACTACGAGGCCTAGACTCATATACAGCATGACATTTCCATAAATAAGGTTGGCCCAAAAGAACATCACAAACTTCGAGAGGAGAAACATCACACAATACCTCGTCTTTGAAGGGCTTGATGTCATATGACAGTCGGCACTGTTGGCTGACGCAGAGATCAATTCCTTGGCAGAGCCATCCAATGGTGTAGGGTTGTGGGTGCGACGTTGTTAGCAGGGCTAACCTCTTGATGACCTCTACTGAGATGAGGTTCTTCTAGCTACCGCTATCAACGATGAAGTGCAGCGGGGTGCCTTTTACCCACATCTGTGAATGGAAGAGGCGCTCTCCTTCTTCTGGCTCATCTGGTTCACCAAGATGGAGGTTGGTGGTAGCAACGGTGGAACTGGGTTCCATGTCAATGATCTGTCTTCCCCTTTCTAGTTCTATCCCGGAGTCAGAATCTGCATCTAATTCAGAGACTTTCACTTCGGCCACCAACAACTGCTTTGAGCAGCAGTCATTAGTTTTATGCCAAGGGCTCTTATGGAAGTTGCACCACTTCCCAGTATCTTTCTTTGTCTTTCCGGTGTCCTTATTTTCTGGTGGCTTGTACTGGTTGTCCTAATACTGTCCATCTTTTCTCTGTCCTTTGTTTGGTGGGTTGGGGCCGCCCTTTCCTGAATTTTGTTGTGAGGGGTTCCCAGGCCCAAATTGTCGTGTCTTTTGTTTTAGATTCTGCTCGATTTTGATAGCATATCGGTAGGTTGTGCCCAAGGATGAGATATCCATAAATTCCATTTAAGTCTAGATGTATCTATGCAGAGCACCATGATACTTGAGCACCATATGTCTCTTTGAATCTTTGATGCCCAACTTGGTGCACAAGGTATGGAAGATATTTTTGAAATTTGGCACTGCTTGGTCTCTTTCTTGCCACAGTGTGGTCCATTTGGTATATAGGTCGTCATAACTTCCGATAGGGTAGTATTGTTCCTTAATGGAATCCATGAAGGATTCCCAGGTGGCCATGACTGAAAATAATGAGGTTTCCTCTATTTCTTTTTGCTCACAAAAAGTTTCCCACCAATCTTTGACATGGGGAATGGCTTTGAGGAGCACAAAAGTAATCTTTTCTCTATTCGAAAATTTATGAACAGAAAAATACCCTTCCAGTAGATTCAACCATTTGTCTACAACATCTGCATCTATCTTACCTTCAAATATAGGAATATCAAAGTTTATTTGTACCTTTAAGGGGGCGACACCTCCGTTCAAAGAAGATGTGTCGCCTGTTGGTAGTCGTCGAAGGATTTGCACGAAACTATCCATCATCTCATTCCTTTGTTGTGTGAGGGATTACTCAATCAACAGTTTGAAAGGATCTCCTATCCCATCATTTTTATTTTCTCCTGCCATGGGTTGCTTGGGCGTGCGAGAGCTTCTGTCCTCAAGAGAAACAAGCTCAAGACCCAACTCTTTGTACTCCGACCTCATTGGGGACATGCACTAAGACAGCAAGGAGCAGACCGCTCTGATACCAATGATCAAGATTTTATGAGAAGAATGAAATGAATACATATTATTAACAAGTTCTTAACACAAAATAACAGAGATACAGTAAAACTGGTTTTCTATTCAATAACGAAATAAGCTGAAACTGTAAAATGGAGCGGAAACAAGCTTGTTGGAATGGTGGTGGCTTATCTCTGGGAAGAGATGTGACAGCAGCACACATTTGCAAGAAGAGAGTTACAATGAGGCTCTAAAATCCTTTTTACAATAAGAAAGAATTCCAAAAACCCTAGACATCCAAAAACCTAACCCTAGGGGATGAAGCGCCAAAAGTTATGTGGGCCCCGTTTGGGTAAGTTAGTACATCAACTTCCCGGGGTCGTAACTTGTGCATACGAACTCTGTTTTAGGAGTGTGATAGCCCGTTGGAAAGGTATCATTGAGAAGCTTCATTTTAGGGGATCAATTATTCCTTTGACTATCATTGAGGAGATTTATACCGAAAAACCTTCATTTAGGCCCTCAAAATGGCCCCGGAAGTTAAAACTGCTAAAAATAGTAAATTGCCAAAAATGTCAGAAAATTGTTTTGAGCCAGTTGGAAAAGGTGGGTGGCCATCGATATCCATATAGATCAAGGGTACAGCCAAAAGTCAGGTAGACCACAATGAGCAAGGTATCTAGCCTGAAACCTGTCAAGGGTATCGAAGGCAAGTGGTCCAGAAGACAACTGAAGACCTCGAACGGATTCGAGACCCATGAAGCTCCGTGAAAAATGCAATCGACGAAATCCCAAGACAAGCCCTCTATATGTGTTCTCCACTATGATTGGTCCATCTTTTGAGGGTTTATCTTTTCTACCTTTCTTCACGTGATGTTGTGTTTATCCCCTATGTTAGAGGGGGGTCCTGGATAACTTTCATGATACTGGACTTTGGCACTCCCTAACTCAGACTCCAATGTTTGATTTAATGGCCTTGAAGAGTTTCCTCTCCAACCTAATTCAAGGACCTAACCCTAAACTAGTTGGTTGACCCTACAAACATAAAAATTCTAATGAATTTTAGATTTAGAGTTAATTTTTATGGCTTGTCTTAAGTCAAAGGTTATGAAAGTGAAACTAGTGATGTTTGAAAGACGGAAGAAAAATAAACAGAAATATGGAAACAAACTAACTTCTGTTGACTCAAATCTTAAACAACTTTTCAAACTAAAAAATTTCTAAGATCTTTGAGCAACAAACTCAAAGTAGGATTTCACTCGACTACGAGCTACTTATGATCTAAGTAAACCATCAAGAACTTATAAAAGAAAATTCTTTTCCCTGGTTACTAATGCAAAACAACATTATATAACCAAACAAAGAAATCAAAGTTTTTTTTTTTATCTGAATGCTCACAAAGAAAAAAGGAAAAATATCAACAAGTAAAAACCAAGAAAACTTCTGGCCTAAGCGCAGACCGCAAAGATTCACTTTAAAAATAACACACAAGCAAGTTAAAGCTAGATTCTAACACTTGTCTAAAAACCCTATAAAAAGAAACTTTTGAGGAAAATTTTTTAATGAAAAAGAAATTTATTGCTGTGATCAAACCTAAGTTACTGACCGCTATGACAGAGACCCAAAAACTTGAGAGGTATAACTCTTGTCAAAGGAAAGGATGACTGCCTCTCCTTAAACAAAAAAAATTCTCCATTGGCACGCTATTGACAATTCAACAACCATCGTGTGCATGCGAGCTGTGTATAGTCAGGGCATGTGTACACTCATGCAGACCTTATACAGGCCGTGTGTACTTTTGAAACTCTAAGATAAATGAAAGGCCAAGAAATCTAGCCCAGGCAAAGACTACTGGTACTGAGAACTGGGATCTATTGAAGACTCAGACACTCACTTTAACAGAAAAAAGAAAACAATTCAATGAAAACTTCATAGAACAAACTAATCTGAGGTGAAACCTAAGCTATAGACTGCAAACAACAAAGACTAGAAAGAGGTCCAGAAAACCCCTGAAAAAGATTATTTCTGATAGGGGAGAGGATGACTGCCTCTCTAAAAGAAATTTTCTATAATCATACACGTGACTGACACTTCCTCAGCCAGCGTGTACATGCAGGTTGTGGGAATGTAGGGCATGCGTACACGCATGAAGACCTTATACAGGCCGCGTGTACCTCTGTGGGTCTAAAAAAAAAAATGAATTTAAGAAAAGAAACAAAGATAACTAGTATGAAAGACCAGAATCTCTGTTAGCTCAGAATTTTGCAGAAACTTTAAAAACAAGAAATGAAACCAGTTCTTAAAAATACCCAAGAAAAAACATTCCCAAGAACCCTAGAGGTCCCCAGTATGGTCGCCAATTCTGTTGTGGGTGGGAAATCCCTCCTACGGACCAGTACTAAGGGTTTTATCATGCATGCAAAAATGACCTAAATATTCTTACTTTTTACCATCATCCCATGCCCAAACCCCATTACTCATATGTAAATACAAGGCTCAAGAGATTAAGTTGACATACCTTATTTTTCATGTTTAATGTCGATCCCTTTTCACTCTTGGTCGTTCTTTGACTGAAAATCTCCTCCCAATGTTGACTTGCATTCACTAAATACAAATAAAGAACTCCACATACATTTGATCTATGAACTAACGGGTTAGAGATTTAATCAATCATACAATCAATATTCCAAAAATGACAATCTCATATGGTGGGACAGGAAAACCAATTTTTTTATTAACTTCACAATCATAACTTACAATGATAAAGTAGACCACTTCTCCTCAATCCTGGTCCTGGGCTCTTCTTCCACTATATTCCAACTACTTTTCTCTATACTTATCTCTGCACAAGGATGGCTAAAGGTTGGGACAAAGGGAATGCTTAATCAAGTATAGTTTCTTTACTATGATTCTCCTCTTTTCAAATGGGACCCCTAACCCCTCTTTTATAGGCTAGAAGAAGCTAGGTATTTGGTCGAGTGATCGTCCATGCATGGCCGAAAGGTTTACTTAACTTACCCAAAGTTGTGTGTTTCGTCAACAACTTTCCTTTTTTCATGCTTTTATAGGTACACGCGGGCTGTCTTGGGTCATCTAGTGTGTACACATGTGCATTAATGGAGTAGGGGGCGTGGGTCTTTATAAAAAGGGTTTTTAAGAAGAGTTGTTCAGCAGTGTTTTGGAAAAGAAGGAATCTGAGATGGCCTGATGCCAAGTAAGCATGTATGGTGAAAATTAGGGTTATAACACTTCCTCTCTCTCTCCATTTGTTTCTCTTCCTATCTCTCTCTCTCTCTACCCCATGTCCTTATGTGCCTCTCTCCCTTCCTCCATCTCTCTCTAACCCATCTCTACCTACCCCCCTCTCTTTCTAGTGCTCTCTCTTCTTCCCTCTCCCTCTATCCATCCACTCTCTCTCTCTCTCCTTCTCTCCCATTATACCTCCTTCCCTTTATCTCCCTATCCCCCCACTCTCTCTCTCTCTCCATATTTGTCTCTCTCTATCTCCCCCCTCTCTCTCCAACCATTTAGTACTCTCTCTATCCCCCTATCTCCCCTTCTCTCTCCAACCATTTAGTACTCTCTCTATCCCCTTGTCTCCCCCTCTCCCTCCTATTTCTTCCACTACCCTATTTTCTATCCCTCTCCCTCTCCCTCTCCCT